>JAKTZD010000021.1:0-197270 GCA_030564765.1 Saccharomycopsis sp. NRRL Y-5750 | reverse complement strand
GGCGGCCCTTGCCCGCCTTGGCGGCCCGGTGCCGCTCCTTCTCCGCCACGATCTTCTGGGCGTCCTCGGCCAAGTCGAACTCCACGCGCCGCTTCCAGCTGTCGCTCCCGCGGAGGTTGATCTTCTTCATGACCTCGAACGGATCCTCCCACACAACCGCGTACCGGCGCCATATCCGCGCACACCGCGTGCACAACGCCGACACCGTGGCCTTGGGGTCTGCGGGGGCCACCGGCATGCCCGGTGCGCGGAACCACTTGGCGGAAACCGCGCTGCGGCAGTGCTTGCACACAAACGTGCGCTTCTGCTTGGCGGCGGCCTCGTTTTCAAAGCTCGAGTCGTCGTCGGGGTCGGCAATCGCGTCGACAAAGTCGCCGCTCTTGGCGGACTTTTTGATTTTGTTTTTGCGCCCCGGGAAGTTGTCCCAGATCTCGTGGCCCTTGGGGGTCTTCTTCCAGAGGTAGTAGTAGCGCACAATCATCCCAAAGGGCTGGGTGCCCACGTGGCGGCTCACCGGCAAGAGCTCGCTGCCGTAGGTGCGCACCCCGTCCTCGAAGCGCTTGACCTCGTCGTCGGAGAAGGTGGGCTCCTTCAAGGACTGCCGGGTAAACGTCTTGACGATCTGGAAGCTCTTGTCGAAGTCGAAGTCCGTGTCGAGGAGCGTCTTGAAGATCGCGTCGAGGAAGTTCGGGGTGTTGGGGAAGATCTTGAGCTCCTTGGCGATGGGGCGGCACTTCTTGAACACAAAGAAGTCGATTTCGTTCTCGGTGGCCACCTCCTTGGGCGGCTGCCTCCACATGAGCGTGGCCGTCGACCCGTCGTCCGCGCCCCGCTCGATGTACCCTGCGGGGCGCGGCTTGATCCACGCCGGGAGCTTCTTTGCGGGGGTGTCGCGGTACTCTGCGGGCAACTCGAGGGCCCGGGGCGGCTCTGTGTCGGCCTGCGGCGTCTCGGAGGAGCCCTGTCTGCCTGCAAGCGGGGCCCCCGGCCCCCGGCGGTGCTTGTGCTTGCGCTTGGGCGCCGCGGCGGCCTGGGCGCGGTCGTAGTAGATTTCGGGGCGCCCGGGCCACTCGGCGATCTGCGCCTGGTGCTTGTTGCCGAGGCGCGACGAGGCGCGCGGATAGGGGCGGTCGTCGAGGTCGAGGGCGTCCTCGAGGCGCGCGTGCACCCCCAAGTAGCGGAACGGCCACTCCTCCTTCTCCCTGCGCTGCTCGAGGGTGAGCGCGCTGTCGCGCTGGAGAAACTCGATCGCAAGCTGCTCAAAGAGGGGGAGCGGCTTGGCGGGCGCGGGGGCGTCGGCCGGGGGCAGGTCCGGCTCGGGGCCGTCCGGCGCGGCGTCGGCAAGCGAGCTGTCGCGCGAGGCGCGGATGCGGTCGTCGGCGGCCTTGGAGCACCGCGCACAGCTCCAGCTGTAGCCGCGCGACGGCTTCTTGGACAACGGCGGCAGGAGGCACAGCATGTGGTAGAAGTCGCCGCACTTGGCGCACTCCACCGAGTCCGGAATCAGGCACCACTGGCTGCACTTGACGCAGTTCTTGGGCAGCACAAGGAGGTCGTCGCCGCGGCCCGTCTCGACAAACACAAACGCAAACCGCTTGACGAGCGCCTTGTGGTAGTTCTCGGTCAAGTTGCTCAACTTGTGCGTCGGCAACACGTCGTAGTACTTGATCATGTACCGGTCGAACAACCGGTCGAACCAGAAGCTGTCCGGCGCCCACTTGTACGCCAAGAAGTCCGCAATCTCGTCCTTGTGCTTCACCGTGACCCTGCCGCGGAAGCTCGACAACGGACAGAGGTCCGTGTGCATTGTGCAGTAGAGCATGCGGCTGTCGCTCGACTGCCGCATGATGTCCCGCGGCCGGTAGTACCAGTTCACCTTGAGCTCGTAGTTGTCCACCGCGTCCAAGCTGGCGTTGCCCTTCAACGTGCGCTTCTTGACGAACCCGAGGACCCGCGCCACGTAGTACGGCTCGCTCGGCGGCTCCAGCACCATGTATATGTGGTCGTAGCGCCCCAAGGTGGTCCCGTCCGCCAAGGCAATGCGGTTGCGCTGCGGCGACGTGAACCGCGCGCCCTGCACGTCCAAGAGCACCGGAAACCGCTGCCGCGGCTCGAGCGGCGGGATCCAGTTGTTGGGGATCTCCGAGCGCCCGTGTGCGAGCCCAGACGGCGGCGACGCCCCTAGCTCGCTTTTGGCGGTTGCGGGGGCGCTCCCCGCGGACGACAGCCGGCTGGCGCGCTCCTGGGGGGCGCTGCCGGGGCGGCCCTTCACGAGGCCCTCATGGATGTCGTTTTCGTTGTAGTTGGTTATCTTCTGCGCGGCGCGTCTTCTGGGTCTGGAGGCGGCCATGGTCGAGGTGTGCTTTGCAGTGTCTATGTCTCGATCTACGCACCAAGGGCCCAGCAATCTAGAGTCTCGTCGCTGTGTTTGTGCACAACGGAGGGTATGGGGGAGAGGCCAGCAGGGAAAAGCGGGTGGATGTTCAAAAAGACGCAAAAACTTTTGCAGAAAAAAAAGCACAAAAAGCGCCCGCCAAAGAAAAACAAACACAGGGCTCGCAACCAGTGCCAACATGGGCGCTCGTAACCACCACGTCCTTCACACAATGCATATCGCGAGTACATCTTTCATAACAAATCCCTGTATTATTACCCATATATAAATAAAATAAAAATATAGATAAAAAATCAAAAACAAATCAATAACCGTGGTACACACACACATACATGCATGTGCAATATGATAATTTTACACTTTCTTGGCAATATATACATCCCGGCTTAGAACACCCTCCCCCGTTCCAAGTCGTCGATGGTTTCTTCGATAACATCGTCGTCGTCGTCGTCCTCCACCAACTCGATCGTCGCGTACTTCACCAAGTCCCAGCGTGCCCAGAAGCACTGCGCGTCCTCCACGTTGCTCGAGTCAACAAAGTCCTGCAAGTACTCCTTCGCCTTGACAAGCCGTTCCTTGAGGTTCGAGATCTTGACGTTTTCCGGCTGCTGGCAGATCTTGTTGTACTGCTTCTTCGAGGCCTGGCCCCCGCGCTTGTTGGACTCGTTCGAGCATTCAAACTCTGACTCGTAGTCCGTGAGGTCCGTGGCCTCCGAGTTGAAGTCGCTTTCGTAGTCGGAACTGGCTGCAGAGTTGGGCGACGAAGGATACTTCGCTCTGTCCGACTTGCAGGCCTCCGTGTCGTCCCCACTCCCGTGTTCTGAGCGGCTGCTGCGCTGGCCTGCCTGGAGGCTCGCGTGACTGCAGCTGCTAGGCTTGCTCATGAAGCCGGTGTTGAAGCTGTTGCCGCGTTCGTTTGAGTAAAGCTTGTCCTCGGCAAAGGATGTGGCGTCACAGTAACGGGCCCAACACTCGTCAATTGCGCCCATCAAATAGTCGAAACATCTGGCTCTGGCAGTTTCGTCAGTGTTGTTGTAATCATACACTGCGCCCTGCTGCTGAGGCGACGTTATAGGCGTAGGCTGGCCGCCAGCACTGACTGTGGCCGAGACTACGTTTGGCGATATGTTTCCTGCCGTTGAGGCTCCTGCAGAGGCAGGAGAAAGCTTCATCTTGCTGATGGCTGGCGACTTTCTCATGAAAGTGTCCACCTTCAAGCTGTTTCTTCTCAATTTGGAGACCCCTCCGCTGTGGAGAAGCTTCTTATTGAGACCCGACGACAACGAGAGACGGCGCCCGTTGTTGGCAAACGACGTCTCGTCATCCTCGAGGTCTGACTTGTTCTCGCTATTGCTGAGGTGCACGTCTTCGTCCTCGTCCGAGGAGGACGAGTAGAAGGCGCGTAAGTCAATCTGGCTAGGCGTGCGGCTGTGGCTCGCGCCAAAAGTGACGTGGTTAGCTACGCGTAGCCGTTTGTTAGGCACAAATCTTGTAGAATGTATTAGAGACGGTTGTTGCGACCCGTTAGTACCGTTGGCTCCAGGCTTGGAGGTACAGAACGGACGCTTGTTGTTGAAGGTGTGCGAGTTGAGTGCTTGAGAAGACAAGGCCATGTTGAGGGTGAAGGATAAAAAAAAGGTGTGAGGATGGAAAAAAAAAGGGGGTTATTTTTCGTTCTGGTTAGGAGCGAAGTGGTGAAAAAATAAAACAAAAAACAGCCAATCAGAAATCAGGAGTTGCTGAGTTGCGGTGGCAAAAAAAAAGGGGGACAGGGGTGGCGGCTGGAGAGGAGGGGAAAAATTTTCTTCTGAACAACACAGCTAAGTGGTCAGCGAGGTTTCAATCACTATATAGAATGATCCGGTAAATATGTAACAGAATATTGTTGCAGATACTGTTATTATATTTGAGGGTTGGTCAATATAATAATAATATCACAAAAACTGATAATATTTAAAAAAGGAATTGAATATAGGGAGAAATGAATAAGAATATCAAATATCGACAAATTCTTGCGATATAGTAAAAGTATTCGAAAAGGTGTGAGAAGTAAGAAGGAGGAAAAACACAACAAAAAAAGAATAATCCTTAGGGAAAAAGAGAGGAATGAAGGAAAAACTAGGAGAAAAGTGCGAAAAGGAAGAAGAAAAACAAAAATCCCAAACTTGAATTTTAAAGAAGACGAGAAATTAATCACGAAAAAAATGAGAAAATTTCTCTTGTAGCAGCTTTAAGTCGACTTTGGCTCCTTGTCTCAGAGGGTGCAGCAGGGTAATTGGGGCTAGTGCGTATGTATTGTGCTGCAGATCCCAAATTAAGCGCAACGTTGCGGACCGTGATTGGTCAGCGCCCCAACTGTCTGCAGATCACCGCTGCTGATTTCACGCTAAACTTTACTTCTGGACTACAGATTTCTTTGCTTTTGTGTGTGTACAGGGAGGCTGCTGCAAATCTGTCTAAGCAAATATAGAGCTTTTGGTCTCGATTTCACTTGAAATATACTCAGAATGTAAGCGATCGATCACTGAGCTATTGTGTTGTCCTTTGAGATTGGAAGGAGACCAGCAACCTTCCGCTCTAACCATCCTTGCTGTCCACTCTATCAATTTCTCTGTTCACTCTATCGATTTCTTTGTTGAATTTTAGTTCTACACACCAACAAATTTTATACCCCCAGAATATTCTTTTCCCAGGTTCGGTTGTTATTTCAGAGCTATTACTTTTTTTTTTTTTTAACGGAACTAAAAATGAATTCCCCCTTCAAGTAATACTCTCTAAATTTAAAGTTGACCGATGCTTGTTTGCTTGTCTAAAACAGAGTGAAAAGACTCTATGATTTTGCTCGCCATACACGCAAAATAACAATGCCTACTTTCTCCAAGTTATTCTTACTCATGACAACAACCTATTCCCCTCTCAAGAACTACTTTTCGCTTGTCACTCACAAAATAGCAATCCTAATGGTTGTTAGGACTTGCTACGAGCTTTCAGTTAAAGTTTTATTACGGATGACTATACCTTGCCAGGAGAACCTTAAACGGGAATGGGATGTCGATTTTTCCAGAACTGACTAAAAATAGGCGGTTCAATAGTCATTTAATTGCTTTTTTGTTTGACATTTTTTTCGGCTGTCATTTCTTTTTCCCTCCTTGTCTTCACTTAGCTAACTTGACTTTAATATTATATTTTCATTCTTAGTTATTGATATTCTTTAAACAGTATCGCCACGTTATCCTGGGCTGTAGTTATTGCCGATGCTGTTGCTGACCGCTCCGTAGGTGCTGAGACTCTACTAGTGAATAGGTAAGTTTTCCACCAGGATCCTTCCGGTTGTGCCGTTGAATTAATTACGGTGAATCACCTCCCACCATTTTTCAGTAAAGCCGCACCATAGCCTCTTCTTATTCATTTAACGCCTTTTCGTGCCTGGTTTTGAGCGCAGATCTTTTTGTTAGTCTCCGCTGTGGTTTTTGACATCTTCTATTGTTGCCGGCATGCAGAGTGGCCGTAATTTGCAACCGAGGTTGTGATCGTAGTTTTGTAAATTATAAGTGTAGTTTTTGGATGTTTGTGAGTATCTGAAGAGGCCAAAATTGATGGTTAAATTGAACAGTAGTCAGTCATGGCGTTTATATTGTCATGGGCTAACAATGCGATACAGATTTCCGGACATCTTTACTCAACACGAGGGCAGTAATTACAATCATATTGATGAATGCTATGAAACCTTCATGAATATAAGCTCGCGTTGGCTAAGTTAATCACCCCAGGCAGGCTATACGTCGAAATTACAGGATGCCTCCTCAAGAAGCTAATGCTTAATCTGATTTCCGGAAAAAATTCTCTGGCTTTAATGTTGAAGGTAAGGAACGTGTGCTACCAGTATCAAGACACCTTTGTGACCAATGGTGCCTCCATCCACTGTTTAGTGCGCTAAGCCTTGATCTTGTAAGAAAGGGTGATTACTTTACCTAGCATGCTTTCACCAAATTATGGAAACTCACCTTTATTTTCATCTCTAGTAGCTATCACGAAAGAGCCTGATGTACATTGTAATGCTCATGGTGTACAAATCAAGTTGTTTCGTCATCCTTCCAGATCACAGATTGAGTCAAAGAATCATCCAACAACTGCTAAAAAAGAAAACTTGACTTGATTAAGTGTTAGGCTCCTTTCAAAACAGACAACCCCTACTAATACTGTCCATTCTCTTGTATTACGTCCACGTAAGATCATTCATGTTAGTGAAACTTGTTTCGTTAGCTTATTCAAGCTATACACCATATCAGAGCCTGTTGTAGAAAACCACGACACAAATTTTGTTGATAATGTTCAATAGTCTTTCGGTTCTAGCTGCAGCACAGCTTGTATCAATTTCTCGCATATGAGGTTTTGGTAAACCCCCACGTTTCAATGTAAAACATCCTGCAGCGTGAATTTTTGACCCGGTTCACGAAGATATTAAAATACGAAAACATTCACAACCACCAGCTAGTAAATAATGTTTCAAAGGACCACAGCAGGAAATGATCAGGCCTGAACCCGGGTTACCATGTCTATGTCTTTGCTACCAATGCATGATTTATATTCCACTAGCATCTCGTATTGTTTGCAGCGTTTTTCTCTTACTATTTCGAAACACAAACTGCTAAAAGCAATTTTTACGCGCAACTATTATACGGATCATTCACACATCAGAAAGAGATCGTATTATACCAAAAAAAACGAGAGTTTGACAATATCCTTGATCCCAGATACGAAATCATGAACGTGCTGATCGACTTTCTTTTACAAATTCTCACTCGGGTGAGCATTCTCTAATGAGCTGCGTGAAAGATTTTAAAAATCTGATCAACGCTATGTTCTAGCCAAACACTAGTGAACATTTGTCAACATCGCAACATATACCGTAGGTGTTCCTTGAATAGTTGGACACGCGATCACTGCAGATAAATCCTGTGCATAAATAAGGAAAAGCATTTTCATCTAAATGCCTTTTTGAACGTATACGTTCATCGTTCTACGAGGAAAATTTGACAGGGCGTATTCAAAGTTTTGGTCGAGGTTTACTCAATTGACTGAAACTCATAACATGTTACACTTAGCAAAAGCGGGGCCTTTCTCAAACACAATAGCTATCGTCTGCATAAATATATAACACGTATTTCATTCTGACATTCTGATATACTGTACAGAATTTATCACGCGTCGTATAAAGTATCAAAGTAGGAAAAGCTGCAAGGCGTAAAATCCTCGCCTTGAAGAATCTCGGGGGGTTATTTCCTCCCCATGTGTAATGCTAATGTTCGTCATTATCAAAACAAAAATCACACGCTCTATTTGCATCGAGGACCCCGAGTATTCGAAGGCGTATTATTCCGTATAGCATTTAAAGTATATGTAGTTGATGAGTTTGTGATTATAGGAAGAGGCTGAAAGAGTGGTCGGCGCAACTTAGTCCGCCGTTGTGGTAGTTAGAAGTTTGTTATTTTCTGCTTACAATTCAACAGAAAGTTTTCTTCTAGCTGTGATCAATCACAGCTTTGAAAACCACGGCAGGCGGCATGGATGCTCTGATATTGATGTCGCATATCAACTGAAGATACAGCTAAGGTCCCTCGTAGATTCCTCGAATAACTTTCCGAAGTTACACCATAATATCAAGTTGTAGTAGCGTGAAAAGTCTTGGCGCAATAAAAGCTGATGATAATAGAACTCTGCACTGGCAATCTCCAGTAACACAAGCTTATGATAGCTACAATTGACAATATCCAGTGAAGCGTATAATGCTTAAGCGTAACAATTCCGTATTTCTTGATGGAAAAAACCAGTAGTAAAAAGCCTATTAAAACAGTCATTAAACATGTGAAGTAATTAAAGCAGCCTCAAAAAAAAAACCAAGAACGCCTATAACCCAATGAATAACCTATGAGGTAATGCAAGCCATCACAAAACAATGAAGCTTATAACCAAATGAATAACCCAATAAAAACCCCAATATATCATATAAAAAATCGCAAAACAATCCCGACGGCAAGAATCGTTAACGGTATATAGAACACTCCTATCTGTTCTAATACAGTCTTTTAACGGCAAAAAGCATGAATAACTGTTCAAAAGCTCAAGACAAAAACCTGCACAAACTAACCCCAAAAACTGTCCGATTGCCAAATTGCTCATGATTCCCGAGTAACTTTATAACTCAAGGAGTCACAATACGGAAAAACAATAGCCCATAGTTGTCCGATTATAAAGCCTATGATACCTGACTAAATAAAACTTCTAGGAGTCTCACGACTCCTCCAATAACAAAAAAAACCGCACACCCGATTGTACAGGTCTGGCATAAGGGGTATGCTTTTCTGTGTTTCCCCTCAATATGGAAAAGCCTCGGCATACTCGCACATATAAGTGAATGCTACTTTAAAGAGTCGATGTCCTCCCACAGCGGTTGCAGATCAAATGTAACAGGATCAATAATTTTGACCGTGGTTGAGAACCTGACGCTCTTGTCAGACTCCCTGGAGTTTTGACTGCCTGCAGCAACTTGTCTAAGAATGGACTTTGTCGGTTTAGTGGTGATGTAATTACCTTCCTTTGATGAGTCACAGGCGCACAGCTCTGACGAAAGTGAAGAGGTTCTTGTCACAGTATTTTCTTCGTGTCCCTCGTCCTCAGACGACGAAAATACGCTATCATCTCCATCAGTGTCATCCTCTTCATCGCTGCTACTTCTGACGATAACTTCTGAGTTCAGAGTCGGACTTTTCATGAGTCTGCGGACCCTTATATTGTCCGATTTTACGTTTCTAGGGGTCCTTGAGACCCTCCTGCTGTTGCTGTTCTTTTTGCAGCTGATTGTCCTTATACCAGACCTAGGAGTCGTGGGCTGCGCATGGTATGAAATAGAAGACCGTCGTTTCAAGAGTTTGGAGTTGTCATATATTGATGTGTTGTACATTTCCCTTTGATGTCGATGACTCTAAATCTTTGTTGAGCGATTCGTACCGACAACACAAAGTACAAAATAGAATGAAAATAGGCTCGGTAGGAGCACAAGGTTGGAGACAGACTATGTATTTATATATTGTTTCTAATAAGTCCAAAAAGGATATGCGAAACTAAATACATTATAAACCCCAAGCTATTAATGTTTTCCCGAGTCGAATAAAACGTTTTCTTTAACTGCGGCCCACGTTGTTTAGATTTCCTATCCTCAAAACCGAAAATCCTAAAAAAAAAAATAGGCGAAAAAATTTTAGCAAAGCAACGCTTGCTCATCGGCACCTGCCACTATTTGCTAGGAGCACCCTAGAAAAATCAGCTTTCTAGTTGATTGCGCCATACCCGTTGTTGTTGCTTCCAGGATATGTGATTCTATCAGCAACTGGGTAACGAGATCCTTCTTGGTATGGATACGAGGCAATAATATAGAACGCATGGATCAACCCTGGTAAGAACCCTAGAAGACACAACAAAATGTTAATTATCAAGTCTGCGGAACATCCCCGCTTGACAAACACAGGGACTGGGGGCAAAATAAATGCCAAAACCACACATAACCAATCTTTTGCATGCATTTTTGAATCTGAACCTGCGATATTAATTTATTAGCTGTGAAAATTGCACAAAAGCGAACTTATAAACGAAATTTGATGGTTACAATAAGAGTTTCTCTAATGGGCATGCGTTCGAAAACCAGGATTGGCGGATGTTCTATCTTATTTATACCGTTTGCCCCAGTTGCTGTTTTGCTAAATTTATCTTCTTTCCTTGCGGTAAATTGCTAATTTTTTGTTTTTCCCCTTTATCTGTCAATTGATTACGGAAGCTTACGCTAGCAAACCATCGGGATGCCTAAACGCAGGCAAGTTAAAAGTCTTGCCACATCTTTTTGGAAAGAGTGACTATCAGTCAAAAAAGCTTATTAACCATAAATTGGGCTGATGATTATCAAAAGACGATTTACACTTTCGGCGATGAGTTGATCTATGAGACGATAGATGAGTAGAGGTTGATAGACGTATGCAAAGATGTTGATAAAAAGAGAGAAGATGTGAAATATAGGAATACATGTACTAAATTTTGCGAGAAAACCACACTATAAGCTGATTCGTTGATGTTGAACATCCCTTCATCTCCAGTCTTGCACTCTCCAAAAGAAAGACCTTACATGTTGAGTAGTACAATAGCTATACCGGTAAAAACCACATGTATTGAGAGTACGACACATGACACCTCCTTGAGACATTATGTGTATACAGGGATATCTACACCACCAAAACTGGTTGGAATGCTGTGTATTTGCAGAAATGTATGATGTGTGTCATCCTGCAATACTAGTGTAAATAAATGGCTGAAAAGAAACCTTTATCTGTCTTCCATCACCAAAGACGTCGATTAACTGGTTGTTTCTGATGGAAGCGAACTCAAAAGATACCGAGAACATGAATGGAAGTAAAGTAACAACAGTGATCGTAGTAAAAGTAGCAAAATTCATTCATAAGATGTGCTTCGATCTGAAATAGTTTCTCAAGTAGTTTACTTGCCATGCGGCCAATAAAGTAAGGGCAAAGAGAGCCGCAAGAGAGAAGTTTTTCACTCTGGAGTTGGTGGATTCGTTAGTATCTCTCAATCTCTCTTCACGTCTCTTCAAGTAGTTCAATTCGTCGACCAATTCATCAGTGAGCTCCTCAATTCTTCTCAATTCCAACTCTGCTGGCTTAAGCTTTTCTGCTGCTTGGATGGCATTCCAATCTCTAGCTGCGGATCCCGATTCGATGTCAAGCTCAATTTCTCTAGATAAAGCTCTGCCCTTGTGTGTAGCAAAGTTCTCAAAACAGACATCAAAAGCCGAGTTAGTGTGAGATGTGAAGGCTACTCTAACGTTTCCAGAGAAATCCTTCTTTCTACGGTATTCGTTTCCAGCAGTGTCAACAATGTAGAAGTTTAGCACTTGGCCGTCTCCTACTGCTCCAGAAGAGTGAATCTTTACTACCACTAACTGGTTCTCGGTGGAAAAGTCCCTCACACAGAGTGGTTCTGGATTTCCCAGAACCGCTGGCACCTCAAATCTCAACCCATTGGCTATATTTATTAAACAGAGGACCACCAACGATATAAGCGCAGATATATTCTTCATTTTCTTTTAATGTCCTTCCTGTGTGTGCCTTAACCACTAGTGTTCACTGCTCAGCTGATATTTGATTGGAGGTGATACGTTTTCGACTTGGAGTCACAAATGGCTGTCACTATGATCCCCATAAACAAGACACCGTATCTTGATTTCAAAAAATTTTCGTCCTTTTTGATTCTTGCTCCAATATGAAAAATCCACCGCTGTCTTTCGTTTTTTTTCAAGCGTGTCAACAACGTAACCTCACTCCGATATTGCTAACTGGAGTCCGTAAAGTCACGTGACAGTATTTTTCCTCGGCAGAATATTGACTCAAGTCAATGTAATTAACTGGTGATATTCTGAACATCAATATTGCTGTCCCTCTTTATGCTAGTCAAACGATGTAATTACTCAAAAGATCTATATTTCTGTCCGTCTATTTACATATGACAGTACTAATATTTCATAAGTGTCTATTTCTGTGCGTCTATCTACAAGTCTGAAGGCAGTAATGACAGCAATTCAGAAGTCAATGACCTCCCATCCTTTGTATCCGTCCTTGTTGTTCCCCTGATCGTTTTTAGGTCCAATCACGGCCACGTGGTACAGCTCAGGGTTCTCGAGGCCCTTGAGATAATACTTTTCTGCAACATTCTTGATATCAGCAATAGAAACGTCAAGCAAGTTTTCTCTTCTATGCTGCTTGATCTCTTCGGTTATTCCGTTTCTGAAAAGCGACATTCCTTCAGCCTTGACGTCCAAAGGTGCGTCAACACTCTGGAAAATTGTGAGTTTGGACTCATTCAAGTCTTCGCTAGTCCATTCGTTGTCAAGAGCAAACTGGGCAGATTTCTTGAAGTATTCGATACTTCTCAATGGGTTTGGATCACGGTAAGAATAGTAGCCCAAGATTCCATCAGTGCCTCCATATCTTGATCCACCGCCGTAAGCCCCTCCTTTTTCACGAATCTCCTTGTGCAAGAACTTGAAGTTCAAAAGCTGCGACAACACCTGTATTGCTGCCCCATCTTCAGACAAATAGTTGGTCCCGGGCAATGCCAAGGAAGCATAGCTCACTTGGAATGGCAAATTAACTAATAGACTTTTACCAAGATCGCTATCCTTTGCAAAAGCGTTTGTGGCACGCACCACATCCTGCAAATATTCTGGGTCATTTAAATTGAGAGACTCCTCAGTAGCAGCCTTGGAAGAGGCAGTAGGAAGCGACGATAAGAACTTATCGACAAGAGCTTCGTTTTGTGTCAAAGTTTCGCCGTCTCCGGTCAACGCGAATCTCATATCGCTAGAATTGACAAGCAATTCCTTGAGTTCGACCAATCTAGGCACTATCTCGTCTTTTAACTTGGCGTCGTCGTCAACAATACTGTTCAAATAGTGAATGAACTTGATCTGACTAAACCCTCCAAGAGTCTCTTCGAGTCGTTTCACTGGAGAAAGGGATGCAGAAGCCAACGATCTGGCATAGGAGTGTCCAGAGCTGGATATATCCGACAAACTATTAGCATTCAAAGACTTTATCATGGTTCTTAACTTTTCCAAGTTTTCAAAATTCACTTCGTTGAGTATTTCTAACCAAAGATTGTACACCTTCTCAACTTGAGAGTCCAAAGAGACACCTCTGATTTCCCAAAACAAATTTGCTGATAAGTTATCTTCGATTGATGGCTTCACGTAAATTGACGAGTTCAATCCACCTGTGAATAACTTGATTTCATCCTCCAAATCGTCCATGGTTTTGTTTTTGGTTCCCAAATTCAACAAACTGTTTGAAAAGAGCGGTAAGAAAGGAACCAACCGTGCAGGGACGAGATTGTTCAAACGCTTTTGGCATTTGAAGTACACCAATCCATTGGTATCAGTGACACGTTTCAATATCTTGAAGTCCTTGTCAGAGCCCTTGCCACCAACCAACGTGAGAGGGATTTCAGGAGACTTTCTTGGGATATCAATTTCAACATTGAGGGTAGGAAGACAGGAAACGTCTTCTTTCTTTGTCTGTTGGTCTAAAAGCTCCAATCCACGTTTGTAGATAATGTTTTTGTCCTCGTCATTGAGTGCAACTAACTTTTTGTTGAGTCTTTCCTTTTCCTCGTTGACAACCATCTGCTCGTAGTCCTTGTTTGGTTTCATGACAAACTTGAAGATTGGTTTGTTGATCAAGTGTTCCTTAATGAGGTTCTGGAATAGCTGTGAGCCTTCGGCGGCATAATTGGCCTTGAATTCATTGACGACGTCATCAAATGCCAAAGTATCAAAAGGATCGACTTTATTGACCCATCCAGGAATCAATCCCGACAACAAATTCATTCCAAAGTCTGATTTCTTATCCTTTTTGCCTATTTCGATCTGTCTAAGCAATGCGGTGATTTTTTTGTCATCAAACCCTGTTTCAGACTTCTCCTTCAAGATCTCATTGACAATGCTTTCAAACTTCTCGATGTCATTCTCAGCCAAGCCTTGGAGACCAATCGTGAAGGTATTCAAGTTAGTAGTGGAATCAGCGCCTGAATTCACACTGAAGTCGTTTCCAAGGCCTGATTCAATAAGGGCCTTGAAAAATGGCGACGCATGGCCATCCAAGAGCAAATTGCTCAAAATACTTAAGCAAAAGGTCTGGTAAACATCGTCAGGCTTGCCTGTAAACCAGGTCATTGAGACCTTAAATTGCTTGTCTTCAGGCAAAGTTGGATCAAATGGACCCTCGGCAACAACAGATGTGTCTTTGGTCAATTCGATAGGCTCCTTGATGACGGAGACGCCCTTTCTCTTGCCAAACACCTTGAGTTGTTCGCTCAAGTACAGCAAGTTTCTTTCAAGAGGAAAATCCCCGTAGGAGTACACTTTGGCATTGACAGGGTGGTATCTCGTGGCATGGAAGTCCAATAAGTCGTCATGGCTCAAGTTAGTGATCTTTGTTGGGTCCCCACCAGAAATATGAAGCGACGGATAGATGGCGTTCAAAAATCTAATATAGAACAAGTACGATGCGTTGGAAAACTGCCCCTTCATCTCATTGTAAACAACTCCCTTAAAGACAATAGGAGACTCTTTGTCGTTTGGATCCTCGTGCTCTAATCTCCATCCTTCCTGGAAGAAATCGTTTCTTGTCAACAACGGGTTGAACACTGCATCCAAATAAATGCTTCTGAGGTTTTCATAGTCTTTCATATTTGTGGTGGAAAAAGGATAGAATGTGTAATCGTGACCTGTCATGGCATTCATAAAATTCGATAAGGAACGATTCAACATCTTGAAGAAAGGATCTCTAACCGGGAATTTTTCTGAACCGCAAAGAGTAGTGTGTTCTAAGATGTGAGGTAATCCGGTGGAGTCTGTTGGGTTTGTCTTAAAACAAATCGAAAACACATTGTTAGAATCGTTTCTATCGATGTGGAGATATTCAAGCCCTGTCGTTTTATGTCTCAAGTTGACAGCAGTAAATGCAAGCTCGGGCACCGGAAGAATACGCTCGATTTCAAAGCCGTGAATCTCACCCCCTACAGGATACTTTCTGGCCACTTTCCCTGCATTATATTTGACCGTCGATACGTGTCTAGCAAACTGACGAACCGATGAAGCAAGTCCTCTTCTGAGCATGGTGATATTTCTGTCTGCACTGTCTAAATCTTTATCAGCGTCGCTTTTGTTTATTCTTCGACCAACTGTATATTGCTCTATGATTCAAACCTAAGCTGCTCTTCAATAATGCATGCACCGGTCTTTCAAATCCAAGATTGTTCCGATAAGCGAAATGTATCGCTGATATCCAACGTCGATATATCAAATTTTCATATTCCTTCTTTCTTTTTCCGAAGGCGGTTTTTCAATGCAAACGTCGGGCACAGTAAAGCTATGACACGTGATCTCATCTGTAATTTTTCATCTACTAGAAAATAAAAAAATTTTGCCTGATTGTATTATGGGAAAAATTTTCTTTAGAGTCTCATCTTCTCTAGTCATTGGCAGAAGCTAGAAGACATTACAAGCAAATTACTAGCATAGAAAAGCTAAAGACAAAAACCAAGCAGAATAGCATGGGTGTCGGTGGAAAAAGTTTCAGCATCAAGAATAAGGATATTCGGAAGGAGGTGAATCTCAAACATAAGAGAGCTAAGTCGAAGCTAAAGAGAGACGAAAGAAAAGAGAGAGATGAGAAGGGATTACCAAAACAAGTACCAGATACCATTGACTCTAAGAGAGAATACGATGAAACTATTGGGCAGGAGGATAATACTGCAGCAGAAACCGATTTCCTGTCGTACTTCAAGGACGGGAAAGACCCAAAAATATTAATAACCACATCGGCAAACTGTTCACGACATGCATACAATTTTGTTGACTGTTTTGGGGAATTGTTTGAGGACATCAAGTTCATAAAACGTAAAAGAGAATATTCAATGAAGGACATGGCGCGTCTAAGTGCAAACCGTGGCTACACGCATCTTATCGTGGTCAACGAAGACAAGAAATCAATCAATGGGATAACATTTATCTACTTGCCTAACGGCCCTACATACTACTTCTCAGTGTCGTCGTACGTGGAGGGAAAGAAGATAGCGGGACATGGTAACGCTACATCACACATTCCTGAATTAATTCTCAAAAACTTTTCCACCTCGTTAGGTAAATCCGTCGAGTCTTTGTTCCAGTCACTTTTCCCACACAAACCAGACATTGAAGGAAGACAGGTGATAACGATACATAACCAGCGTGATTTTCTTTTCTTCAGAAGACATCGTTACGTTTTCAGAAACGAGGAGAAGGTGGGGCTACAGGAGTTAGGTCCTCAGTTTACTTTACGGTTGAGAAGAGTGCAGAGAGGGATCAAGGGAGAAGTTGAATGGGAGCATAAGACGGGTATGGACAAGGAGAAAAAGAAGTTCCATTTGTGATGTATTTGTATGTGATTAAATAAACAAAAGTTTCATTGAAGTTTTTTGCTTTGTAGTTGTATGTAGTTAGAAATGGTAATGCTTAATTAATTTAAAGGTGTCAAAATCAAGGATAACTCTAATTTTGCCAGAATTTTACTAAAAGATTCTAGTCGCTCGGGGCAGTATACTCTCCGCCTCAATGTCCAAGGAAATAAGAAAGGTAAAAAAAAGGAAGCAGATTGCATTGAAGACTCTAGTTTGAAACGATTATAATCTCTTTAATGAAACAAAATCAATGAATATTCAAAGAGCTTGTAAGTTATTTATTCAGGGAAATTAGGGAATTCTATCCGTACCGTCTTATGATTACAAGTAGTGTTAACTTGAGTAGTCGTATCCACCAAACTGGTATAGACGAATACCCAATCTTCATGGTCAAACAACATGTTCATAGCTTTGAGTTCAGCACCAACCTTCGCTTACCTTTTGAGAATCAGTCATCACATATATTGTTGTTGGAGACAACCTTTTGGACCACTCGACTGCAAAAAAGATGCTCCCATTGGTTCCCGGCCTTCCTTGGCAGAGTTTATCATGGACAGGAAGGTAAAGAAAATATCAAATTGATTGTTGATTTGCACTCTCCGAAAGAGAAACGAATTGCCATGAGTGAGTCCGAAGACTTTATCAGCCTATTCAACCCAGGTTTTCGGAACCGGATTATCTCTAACTTAAAAACACTAGATGGCACCTCATTCATGATCGATATGTTTGAACTAATCAAGGTTACTAAAAACAATCAAGTATACAGCAAAGAGATCAATAAATGCCTCTTATAATGCTTCGATGAGTGACAACATAAACTGTCCGTTGAGTCGCCTTGACGACTGCCTGATGACTTTCAATGGAGAAAAGTAAAACACCTTTACTTCGCAGTAGATAAAGAACTAAAAACTTCACTGTCGTATATTTTGCACTCCACAGGCTCCTGCGGTGAGCTCGTGAGTCCATTTTCTTAACACATATAATTACAAGTAATCTGTGTAACTCAAATCAAACGCCACCTTCTATCGCTAATGCGAGTCTTCCTGCCTCGAAATTCTGAACAAAGCAACTACAAGATTTTCCGCTCTACGCATCGCAATTGCGGAAGGACATGAAATGTTATTGTTATCGCTATGAACATAAATATATATGTTTGACAAAAATAAACTCGATTAGTTGTATTGAATATTCAGAGATGTTTTGCAATGAAGATGGATGACTTTTGTATGTATACGGGTGAATGAGAAAGATCTTATTTCTTGACAATAACGAGGTTGTCCAAATCCTTCTTTTCGAAAATCTCGGCCTCAGCCTCCAAGATGTATGGGGTCAAGTATGGGACGTCATCTTCTGGTTTGACCTGTTTGGAGAGAGGCAATAAGTGGTGAGACAAAGATTGTTGGTGGGCAGTCAAAATTCTGTAATTTCTTGCGTAGGATTCCTCCTTTGGCAATCTGGCGATGGCCTTTTGCACAGCTGGGTTTTCTTCGGCAATCAAGTCATCGAACTTCAATCCCAATTGTCTGTATCCGGCGTAGGCACAGAAGGTTTGGGCAACTGGCACGACGATTTTAGACAACAAAGGAGACTTCAAGATCAAGTCTCCAAGCTTGACAACAGAGGTAACTGAACTCATTGTAATGTTATTTGGATTTGGAGGGTTATGTAATGCAGATGCTACTGTATACGGGGTCTATCTATGCAAGCAAGAGATCCATACGCTTAAGGCCTGGCTGGGTTGATTTTGAATATTTTTCTTTTGAGCTACAAAAATCGTTCTTTTTTCTCCTGATGATTTTTTCTGCTTTTGCTTATTTTTCAAAAGCTTTCATTGGCTTTAGATCACGTGAATGTGGCTCTACGCGGGTAACGATGCTTGAAGCATATGACTATTGCAGACATCCGCATACGAGAAGGTCCTCCACCGCTTTGTATAATATTCTATGTGGTTCCTGTGTAATAAGCATCTTTATCTATCAGTATGAAGTCGATTCATTATTTAGAATGCTTATTGGCGTCATGATTGACACACTGACGTATTGGGTTATTTGTTGCGGCTATCGCCACGACCGGTCGTCGACAGTTACCCGTCTAAAGTGACAGCATCCCTCGGATTTGGGGATCTTTGAATAATGAATGGATGGATGGATCTGCTACAACTGCCACTACTGGCACTATAGACAGTCTTAACGCCAACCAAGATTGCATGTTGGTAATCAGAAGCATGGGCGTGTTGATTGGTCAAATTCTCAGTTATTTTGATTACACCGTCCCATTATAGATTACTACAGAGCCCCAAAAGGCCACACTATACCTGAAGGACCCATCAGTCACTCTCAACAATTTCATCAACCAACGTAGTCGTAAATCGTTTTATTTCCCAAATTATATGAAATCTCGTTTAGTATAAACCCAAAAAGCGTTCGACCCAAAGAAAATCAGCGAAGCAAAAAAAGCGAGAAAAATTTGTGATGCTGGAGAATTGTTTGTAAAGGGAAATGAATGTAGGAATCATGAATCATGAATCATAAATCACAAAGATATAAAAGCCGCTTGTCTCCCAGAGATTTTTATCGGTTTGTTTTCAGATTTCTCTTAGGTTAACTCATGACAGCTGTCGTTTCTCTACGTCATACATAGAATACATGACCCTTAATTCCAAGAATCGCAATTAAGTCTGGCCTCTTTTTTGTCCGGTTCGAATTTGTGGGACGTTTTTTTCTTCATCAATTTTGTTTCTGTCCGCTGATTACAACCCATCGTCTTCTCGCTCTCCGCCATTGGAAGCATAGATCAACATACATAACGTACACACATATTCAATATGGTAGAACTTGACATAGAAGACGCATACATGCTTGACAACTCCTCGTTGAAGGTTTCTCCCAGCGGCAGAATACATAAGTCTAAACATATCATTCTTCCTAAACAGTCGGAGCTTATTCATCATATCGGCATAGACATTGGAGGGTCACTCGCGAAAGTTGCGTATTTCAGTCGACAGAGTGACCAGGCCACCGATGAGAATTCGCGTGAGGGTGGGAGATTGAAGTTTTTCAAAATCGAAACCGAACGTATCAACGAGTTTGTGGACTACTTGAAAAATCTCATCATTGAGATCGAGCTTGAAAATTCCGACTCAGTCCAGAACAAGGACAGTCTCGATCTTCAAAAGGTATTCAATGACCACAAAATCAACTTATTCGCTACCGGCGGTGGAGCGATTAAATTTAACAACAAACTATGTCAAGATCTCAAATTGCGACTCTTTTCAAGTGCGTCTGTACCATCGAATGGCAGTGCCAACAGCGCAATCAACGGGTCGGACAAAATGGTTCCATTTCTCAAATCAAAAGACGAAATGGAATGTTTGATTGTTGGTCTTACCTTCCTCATAAACAACATACCAAACGAGGTGTTTGTGTACGATGACTATCTCAATCTCAAAATCCAAGACGACCGCAAACTCAAATACATTGACTCTTTTAGAGGCCAGCATCAACAGGAAACGTACCCATATCTACTTGTCAACATTGGTTCAGGTGTCTCTATGATAAAAGTGACTGGCCCTAAGCAGTACATTCGAATTGGGGGTTCTTCTATCGGTGGAGGAACTCTTTGGGGGCTCTTGTCGTTGTTGACCAACGCAAAGACCTACGATGAGATGTTGGAAATGGCATCAAACGGAGACAACAGCAATGTCGATATGCTTGTGGGCGACATATATGGCGGAAGCTACAACAAAATAGGGCTCAAGTCAACCACAATTGCCTCCAGTTTTGGTAAAGTGTTCAAAACTGTTACAGGTAAATTTGACGGGGGATACAACAAAAACGAGGAAAGTGTATACGGCAGCGATAACGAAAATGGTATTTCTAATCTTAGTTTGGGTGGAGAACGTCAACGAGGAAAGTCTCTGGGAAGCTCCCAGGTGAAAAGATCGCCAATCGATAGCAACTTGGAGAACTCGGTTGAATCACTCGAAGATGCTGCCCTGTCTACCGAATCTCTAAACAAGCTTCACTTAGACGATGACAACTTCCCTTCGATCTCTCAGTTCCAGAGACTTTCTAAGTTCCGCCAGTCTGACATCAGCAAGTCGTTACTCTATGCTGTGTCTAACAATATTGGCCAGATTGCATACTTGCAGGCTGAAAAGTACAAATTGAAGAAAATATTCTTTTCTGGGTCATTCATAAGGAATCATCTTCAGACTATAATCACGCTCAGTTTCGCTATCAACTTCTGGTCTTCAGGCACTAAAAAGGCTTACTTTTTGCGTCACGAGAGTTATTTGGGGGCTATTGGTGCTTTCCTTAGTGCGTACGAGGAAAAGCAGTTCTATTATGACTATCTAGGGTCTGTTGAATGAGCGTGCCACCTTTGACCAGACTCTACTGCAAGTATTTATGCTCTTCTACATTTATCTAGACTATACCACGACTATCTGTGCTTCACTGAAAGTATCTGTGTTTTGCAACGACCATAAAGACCTCATTATGCTTTTCCACACTATATTATCGCTTTTCATCCTTCGCTATCATTATAAAGACGTTACCATTACTTCCTGGACTCTATTACTTTTATCCAGACTTTCATCACCCATACCTGGACTCTACTTTGCTCTACTCTATAGGTGATTGAAATTTTCATAATGCCTGATGTCCATTGCTATACACCCCTGAGTTCTGTCTAATGATATTTTTTTTATTTTATTTGTGCTATATAACAGTTCCTCTCTTACAGTGCGTAGCCCTCGGTACTGTAGCGAGAACGCGGATTTTACCCGGTAACTTTCTCACACTTAATTATGCTTGAGGCTAGTGCTTGCGTGCAGAAAAAATGGGGAAGTGGAAAAAAGCGAAATTTAGCTTCGTTCTTCTAAGAAGGGCAGGTCTAAATGGTATGAACTTTTCAATTACTCACAGATGATTATCCCAATATCGCTTGAATAAATATACAAATGATAGGGAACATAGCCTATCCTCGAGAGTTATTTAGCTATAAATACGGATGCACTTAATTGGATTATGAACGAGGAGAAAGTAGACCATTTGAAGAATTTGGCTGTGGCCCGGGCCAATCATCAGCGACAGCTTCAGCATAAACAGACCCGGCAGCGGAAACTCTTTCAAGAGCTAACCTCTGAGAGGAACTCGGCCAAAAAGCAAAAGGCCACAAAATCAGATACACAGGCCTCGTTGAAGGATATAATGAAGGATCGGTCGGGTGTGCCGTTCTTGGTTACAGTCTTCAAGGACTTTAAAATCAGCAATCTTCGGAAATTGGCGAACATCGAGGAGAATGTCATCAACCTTTTTGAGATTGTATCGTTTTTGTTGAACTACCTTTTCTCTAAAAAGAAACAGAACAAAAAAAGCTTGATATCAAAGCTTCTAAAGCTTATTGACAAGTTGATCATAGTTCTTCGATTCAAGACGCTTGTTTTCAAAATATTCAAGCTTGCCAATCTCTACAAATCATCCTCGAGAGACCGTAAAGACAGGAGCCTCTCCACGGAAGATATTCAAATAGAGACTGTGGACGACACGCTCCCTGAAAATGCGGAAACAACAGGGGAAAATAGCATCGTGTTGCTGACAACTTTCGATGATGTGTGGAACAACAGTGTAACCAATACCAACAACAAAAAACAGCCTAGTACAGATCTCGACAAATATGCAAATGTCGACAATTTCCAGTCTACAGAGGATGAAATGAAGGGATTGCGGAACGAGATTTTTGTAGAATTTATTGATCTTCTTCTTCTTCTCTACCCAGTCTCAATCACTCAATTGGTCTACAATAAACTCTTCTCGCGCAAAAAGAAGCCAGGCGTACAGGATCAGGATTGAAATCCAGCAATTCATTACTACTATCTACATAAGCAGGCGTTTCCATCAACTATACTATATCCCGAACTGAGACTGGATGTTTCTGGCCCCAGATTGCAACAATAGCCTGTTATAGAACTTGTTAATTGATATCACAAATCTTGGTAAAATTTTCCCATCGTAGTCGCATTTGTTGTACACATCGGCAAAACTGAAGTAGATGTTGGCATTGTAAGTTTCTATCACGTTGGTCTCAGGATTGATGTCAGGGGTCAACTCGATGTAAAGCTCTTCATATTTGTTGTTCTTAGTCCGAAATGGGTATCCGTACTTGGCCAATGTCTCTACAAAACCAACGTATTCTTTTGGATAATTCAACTTGAAAACCACTGAACTTTCACTTTCCTTGGGAAGTATGTTGAAATATTTTTCCTGACGCTCCTCATTTTCTGCAGTTACTTCGGGGACGGTTTTAGACGGTATTTTCAGGCCTGGTTTACTGAACCCCAAATACTCCCAGAAACTCTTACCTTCGCTTGCACCAAGTTCCTTCTCCTGCAACTCCTTTTTTTTGACAAGGTGCGTAAAAACAGAATCAGTTCTCTTTTCAGGCATTACTAACTTTGTTTGCAACTGAAACAATGTCCCATTGAGAAATGATAACTGCAATTGTTCAAGCAAATCTCTGGCCTTGTGGTTTTCAATTTGATGAGGGTTGAGCTTGACCACCTGCTGGAAGGTGTTGCAGTATGCAAAGTACTCATCTTGGCTGTCTTTCAATTGATTTGTGATTTTATGTATCTTCATTCCCAGTGGAAGCTTATAGATCGGGATATTCTCATACTGTTTTCCGAGATAATACCCATATCCAGCCCCTGCAAGTCCGGAAACAAAAAGAGTTCTTTTGAGAAATCTTCCAATAGCCATTTTCTTTTTGCCTTACTGACTTTACGCAATCTTATCTCATCGATGATGAGCTCTCATCTCAAGCAAGCATAATGAAGACCGAAGAAGAAAATTTTTATTGCAGTTTGTCAGTGATTTTTTCTGGTTTTCCTGCTTTTTGTAATCCAGTTCAATGGGTCTCTTCCCCTCTGTCTAAAATTAGATTTTCAACATGTGCATCAGACTCATCCTTAATTTCCTGAAGCAGATAAGAATGACAGATCAACATCCCAGTGGATGTTTCAAGTACAAAAATGACAGATTAGAATTTGGTGTACTACATATAAAGTCTCATATAACTCTCTTCTATTCTTTCTTTTTGTAACTTCCTATTTTTCTTTTTTTATTCTATCTCGATGATCCTCAATTAAAACCGTTTGCAATAGCTTAATTAACAAAAGTCAACACTAATACCATCAATTAAAATGAAAATTCCAAAATTAGACAAGATGTTTGAGAGGGGCACCAATATATTTGAGCAACAC
Organism: Saccharomycopsis sp. NRRL Y-5750; assembly: GCA_030564765.1. NCBI lineage: Eukaryota > Fungi > Ascomycota > Saccharomycetes > Ascoideales > Saccharomycopsidaceae > Saccharomycopsis > Saccharomycopsis sp. NRRL Y-5750. The sequence continues at coordinate 173,553 of JAKTZD010000021.1, read as the reverse complement.
AAGATAGTAAAAAACCTCAAAGACTTCAAGCTAAACAGAAAACATAAACCCCAGACAAAACCTGCCGCCCAATACTACTCCTATTTGTCGCTCAAGGATGAACTCTCTCAGATCTGGATCAACAGATACACACTATTGCTTGTGCTCATAGCTTTAAAGCTCTTTTTTTTCAAAAAGTCGTTTCAGAACTCCCTTGATTCAGCCGAGAATTACGCCAATCATGCAGTGATTCAGATAGCTTCGTCTCTTTCCAAGCTATCGTTAATCCCGCAGTACACTGGTTCGGCAGCCAATAAACTCATTATGAAAGCAGTAGAGGAGTCAAATGCAGCAACAGTAAAATCGTTGCAATATGTCATCACAGGGGTTGAGTACTTGATAATTTTCTACATTGAATTAATGATCGGTACTTATGCATGCCTTATCACAGCTGCCGTAGACTCGGCGGTAGACGCTGCTACAAATGCCACAGAAACCATTATAGACTGGGTAAATAACACGTTAATAGAGGCTACCGACACAATTGAAGATGGGTTGACTGACATTTCCGACATCGTTAACTCCGCTGCCGACGCTGGTGAAAACCTCATTGACTGGATAAGCGGAAAGGACGACCATAAAAACAGTTCTTTGTCAAAGGTAAACTTAACTATAAGCGGCCTAAAAAACTTGCAGATTCCCAGCTCTATTGATGCTAAGCTTACAAAGCTTGCCGCCGAGACTCCCGATTTTGATACAGTTGAAAATAAGACTAAAGAGTTGATCAAAACCCCGTTCGAGTACGTCAAACGGCAATTGAATGATTCAACTTTGTTTTCTTTGGATAATCACTCGTCTTTGCTCATGTCTCCAGAAGCCAAAAACATGCAGTTTAGCGGAACCACAGATGAACTAAATACAACGGCTCACCATTTTTTCAGAGATATGAATAAGGTGGTTGATATATCGTTTACTGTACTTATTGCTTTGCTTTTGGTGTTGGCTGTATTGGTAATAATTCCACTATGCTGGTTAGAGTACCGCAGATGGCAAAAGGTGAAAGAAATGGTCCAGGATATAAGCAGTGTATCATATCATTATAAGCCAGATGAACCGGATACAGGACAATCTGAGCAATCGATGACAACTGGAAACGAAAAGGCCACTGCCGAGACGTCACAACAAAGAAAAGAAAGCGGAGAAATCTACTCAGTAATAACAAACTACCAGAACTCATGGATTCGCAGAACAATCAGTAGCAAATTTCTCACTGGACTAAAAAACCCACAGTCACAAGTTGCAGTCCAATGGATTATTTCCTATTTGACCACCCAAAGGGCCATAACAGTCTTACAAGTTGCTTTATCGGGATTGTTGAGTGTCATTCTTCAGTACATAATAATTGCAGTAGTCCAGGCAAAAATAAGATCGGCATCCAACGATTCCAGTGATCAAACAAGTTCCCTAGCCAAGACCGTTTCGAAAGAGTTCAAACTGTTTGCAGACGACTGGGCTAATTCTACCAACACTTATTTCAATGCCACTTCTGATACTGTCAACGATCGGCTTTTCTCCACTGTGGTAAACGCAACTGACTCCATAAATAATACAGTGACAAAGTTCTACGATTCGATGAACGATGAGCTTAATGAGGTTTTCAACAATACAGTGTTTCAGAAACCGGTAAATGCCATCGTTAAATGTATTATTGGGAGTAAGGTTGAAAAAATAACGGAGGGTTTGACTTGGGTGCACGATCACGCTCATATTACTTTTCCGCAAGTCAACGCCAGTTACATCATGGACAATGTCGACACCAATCGTTTGGTCGACGAAAAAAATAGCAATGGAAATAGCAATGGAATGGGAGACCTAAAAGATATGATTTTGGCACAGATAGAAAAGATTATTGCACAATACAAAAAAGAGTTGAAGAACGAGCTCATCGTGTGTCTTGTTATTTTTGCGATATTTATGGTACAGGTTTTATATGCGGTTACGGTGGTGTACCTTAGACACAAAAAGTTTTTGTCAACAGATGATGGATTTTCGCTGCCAATACCGATGGATGAGGGTTCTGTCATTCAGACAAATAAGTCGTTGCCAATAAGTGATCCTATGCCTTTAACAAAAGAGCAGCGGATGATGTACGGGTTCCCTTTGAGCGGATATTCCAACAACAATAGTAGCAATTTTGCAATGTCGACAGTTGACGACATTTCAAGAGAGATCGAAAAAGAGTTGGAAGCGGTTAATGTCAAGAGTACCGAGGGAGAGCTTAAGAATGAAAAGACTGCTGTCAATGTCAAGAGTTCCGAGACAGTAAATACAAGCATGAAAGATCAATCAATAGCACCAGAAAAAGACTCTGACAAGGATAGTGCTGAAGACAGTAAGAATCCTTTTGGAGACCATAATAGGGTAGAATAGATAGAAGTTTTGATTGATACAAAATAAAATGGGACTTGAAAATGGTTGAGATGTAACAAAATGTATTTATACAACGGATAATCGACTTGAATGAAAAGTGGCAAGAAAGGACACAAGAAATATTAAATATTAAGCGATGGGTATTAGGAAGTGAAGAGATTCAGTGAGTAAAGCTGAGAATATTGTACAATAAGATTATATACTGAAACGAGGAGTATTGAACGAGACCCTATTTCATTGCGATGATCGGTCAAACAGAATCTCCGTTTCAAGCGCATTTTGCAAATCGAGGATGTATATGGAGTTAGCGTCCATTACTGGCTCTTCCACAACTCTCGAAGAATCAGAGTCTTCAGATTCGAATTCTGTTTCCAAAAGCGCGCCTTGCAGTTGCGGGGTCTGCTTAAAGGATATCGGGAAAAATTTGGGCTGACTAGCGATAAGTCTTGAGAACAAAGAGGTCCACTGTTTTCCAGGACCGTTTCCGTCAGGTTCAACCTCAGAAGAGTCTGTGATTGCCACAGAGCTTTGACTATTCAAGCCCTCTTGGTCTTCCTCCAGATCTTCGAAGATAGTGTTATGTGTAGTGACTGATGTATTTGATGATTGTATAGTAAGTGTGGAGTTGGCTGTATTGGGTCTTAATTGAGGGAGGGTGAAATTTTGCAACGTTTTTAGAAACTCCTCTTTCATAGACGCTTGTGGTTGCGCCTGTGGTTGTAGCTGCTGGTCAGTAGACAACGACAGGGTAAACTTTTGCTGCTTGCTCATCATATCTAAAAGCAAAGTATAAGATGTTTTTGCAATATCATCCGAGCTTTTAAGCGCAACTGCGGATGGTGATACCTGAGTGACAGAAGGTTCCGTGGGCACAACTGTAGGGATTGATCTTTTATGATTCAAAGTTCCAGGGAAATCAGTGCCTTTCAAGTAAGATACTTTACACAGAGTGGGTGTGACGGGAGAAGCGTTCAAAACCGCAGATGGAGCAGTAACAGGGAATCTGAAATTGAGATCAATGCTTTCCTTTCGAGGATGATTTACAGAGGAAGTCGGTATTGACAGGTTTCCCTCAAAACATATCTTCAATCCTTGAAAAGAGCTGAAATGTCTCAATGCTCGTGTATCAGAGTTACTTAGTCCTGCTTGATGGCCTCGCTGGTTGGATCTTCGCGGGGTCACCTCCGAATGTTCATTAACAGTGCTTATACTATTGTTTGTGGAGTATTCATTGAGCATAAGGTCGTGCAAGGAAGGAACGGAGAGAGATCTTCTTTTTAAGTGTCTGAAGTAGTTTGAAGAGACATCAATACTAGTGTTGTCTTCGTCATAGTCTTCTGCAAAAATGTTGTGATACTGTCGTCTAATTATGGTGCTGTTCCCATACGAGTGGCGTTTGCTTTCATTTCCAGGGTTATTAGTCATAGCCGGGGTAGCTACAGAGGCCGACTCCGCAGCAATACCAGCGGGAACCAGAGTTGCGTGGTTGCTGTGGCTGGAGAACGTCTTTAGATGGCCTACGCTATTGTTTGTGTGACCAGAGACCGGTTTAGTATGGCCCAAATTATCGTTGCTATGGGTTGAAAACGTCTTTATATGACCCAAATCATCGTTCTGGCCCGCAGTTTTTATGCTTATATTGCTGCTGTTGGCCTCAGGAACTTCAAGGGGTATGCTTGGAGTATTGTAGTTGACCACGTTCATCAAGGACCGTCTTTTCTTCTTATTGGAGCAGCGCAATGGCTTGAGTTTTGTCTGCGGCACATGTACGTTACTATTATGCGAGTTGTTAGATAAACCTGTGTTGAAACTAGTAGTGTTATGGTTCTCAAAAATAGATGTGGCTGCGGTCAGTGTAGACAAAGAAGCAGAAGAATATCTTTCATGGTGGTGCTTGGATGACATTATCGTAGAAGCCGAATTTGTGTAAGGAAGTGAGCTGTGCGGTGAACGAGTAGCAGCCGGAGTGTGCGGATTTGCTAGAACAGGTAAAATATTTACACCACGACCACCGGAAGTGCTACCGTAATGCGTGACGCTGTCTATGGAGGCAATAGTTGTGTTGGAGTGGATATTTTGAAAATCTGGGTTGGAAGTGGCGATGGGCGTGGAGTAAAGCCGTGGAGACGAATGGGAAAACTGCAATAGTTCTTTCTTCAAGTGGTTGAATTCTTGATATAAGTTGTCAAGAGTTGTTTCGTTTGTTCGATAGTCCAAGAGCTCGTCCTTGAGATTGTTGACACTGGAAAGCCTGTCGTGATGATTGAGCGCATTTGCTTTCAAGCATCTGGATTCAAGCACATCAATCTGCGTCTCAAAGTACTGAGAACGCACCATAAGTGCGTTGAGCTTGTTAAGATACTCCTGAGAGTAGTAAAGGTCGTCCTCTAGGAGGTTATATTGGGTATCGTAGTCGGCAATGTCGCTATTAATGTTGGTCAAATTGTTGGCAAGAATCGAGTAGGTGGTGAGTGAAGATGCGAGCGAAGTTGAATACTGATCAAGCTTCCTGCTCACTGCATCGAGTTTCGCAATATAGTGGTCGTCGCTGAGATCGGCCATGGTTGCTGGTGAGATTGTGGTGCCATTCAAGTTCTCGAGAGTATTTCTGGTGCAACTCATCAAAGATAATAAGTATAGACGGTTATAGATACTAAAATTTTTTATTAACAAAATTTCTCATTTTATTTTTCTCTGGCTATCATCGATCGCTAACAAAAAGACGAGCGTGTGTGTTTGATTCAATCCGTCTCTACTGTACTGAGCAGTGAATCAATCTGAATCAAGCAGCTGAATCAAGCCACTAGCACCACGACGCACTCCCAGGATGAAAATTTTTATGCTCCTGGTTGATCTCGATGTTCAAGTCGATGTGTCTGTGCAGCACTGTTTGTCTATTTGATTGTTTATTTGTTTATGTTATCCTATTAGAAGATCAAAAAAGATCAATAAGAGTAAAATCAATGAGATTAATTAAGATTAAAGTGTGAAATGAGTTGAATTTTAATCTTAAATGCGGTTATGTGTATACATAACGTAGCACCCTAGCAGTAGGCTCAGAGCAGCCTAGTGGTGGGCCTGGTGAAAAAATCAGCGGAAAGATGTCATTTTTTCGCGCTGTAAGCGGACCGTGCCAATAGTAATTGCATTGTGTTGGGGCTAGTGGCAGCGACGCGGAAATCTATTCCCTTTTCGTTCAATACGACTTCCCAATTCAACATGAATTAATTCCAATGGGCGGGAGGGTATACAATTTAATAACATGCGTGGTAAAAACGCTAGAGCATTTCGTGGTTACTCGTGTACATTTTCTTCCTGCCTACTAATTTGGCCCGGAAATGCTATATATATTTCAAGAATGACTGCTGGTTGAAGTAGCGAGTAGGTTATACGTATGCTGTAAGTTCAATGGTTGTGGAAAGTCAACTTTGGTTAAAAAGTTCACTTAGAGAATGAAACCATGCAGTGCTGTCTATTCTACGAGCTCAGAGAGCTTTTCTGAAAGTTATACTGGAATGTGAAGGTGTTGTCACTCTCCATTTCTGGGATTGATTGAGTATTTTCTACATCTGAAACTCTAATGTAAATCGTGACCCATCATTCACACGACAAATGTGACATAACAGTTTTTCGCCGGCCGTACTGAGAATGATTGAGATACATAACATGAATTGAAAGACGTCTAATTGATTGAACTTGGAGAATAGGAACATAGTTGTATCTTCACACCATAATACACGTACACGATTCACTAGAGGTTGCTTACCATTTTTTGTCACTGGCTCAGTGACACAAATGAAATACAGAGATTTTTTCATCAACAATCCTCGTATACACATTAATGAAGGTTATGGTATGTATGCACTTTTTTTCACTGGGTATACTCAACAATTAAGAGGTGCGCTATTTCATTATACAGTTACGTGAAGAAAACATTAAGATCTTTCCACCACACATACAATCTACGAAAAGAGAAAGGTGAACTTGGTCCCAAACGAATGTACAGGACACCAAGCGACACATAATCGATCTCTGTTTCGAGTGTACAGTCCAGGAGAGGGGACACACGAATCAGCTTTAGCAAATGAACCCTTTTGAGAAGGCTTTTGTGAGGGTTTTCTCTTCACTGGATAAACCAATCAACGTTAAATGAATCTTGGTGTAATTCAAGAACTAAGATGTATTCATCTCAATCTTCGCAACGCGAAGGAATTGTTGCAACATTTCTGGAACCAGTTTGGGTACGTTACTGGGATTACAGGATTTAATGTAGCGCAAAAATATGCTGAAACCAAATAGAGTCGCCGTTGTCGTACCGGTATGCTAGTAGCCATCAATATCTTACATGATTTATAAAGCACAAGAAATAAATTAGACCTATAAAAAATCGCCGTTGCCGTTCCAGTGTACTGATAGCCATCAATATCTAGGTAATGGAGGTGGTCTCTTCCAGTAGTATTGCTTATGAGTTTTTCTGCAAGATCTCAAGCTACTGCCACCCTTTAAGGAGTTAACTAACAGGACTCTCTCCTCATCATCATCTTTTTCTATGTCGTAGTAGTATTCCTCATCTAAAGGTTTCCCTGCCGCATCTTTACCCTTTCTGTATATGATACCCACGCATTCGATGTCACTGAGGACTAATCTGAAATCTTTCTTACCCAACTTGTTGAGCTTGACACTGACTGAACTAAGCTGTGACAACGGAGTTGAAGCAAGACGTGAGAAGGCTAAATGATTGATGAGAATCTTTTTGATCTCCGCGAGATTGTCAATCTCAAGCAAAAGCTCTTGTTTCTTCTTCTCATCTTTGTTGACAGATTCAATCACGGTTTTTGGGTCTTGGTAATCGTAATGCTGTCTGCTTTTCTTTGATGGATGTATATTTTCCTTATTTTGTTCTGGGTCAAGAGAGCCATCAATAGCTGATGGGGATCCTGCTCTTTTTCTACTTTGACCATCTTGTTTGCTCACTGGTTTTAGCGGCAATCTCTGCACTGCTTCGTCATGACAAGTATCCTGTTTGCCCGATTTGCTGCTTGTATCACTCACGTTATTACTGTGCATTATCTCTTTTTTCACTTTCTTTGAGATATCTTTCTTTGGTGTCGAGATTGTCTCTGATTTCTTTGATGACTCTATAGGCTTCGCTGATGGTCTGACCGCAGCTGTTGGTTTTGAAGGGGTCTTTGATGACTCTATAGGCTTCACTGATGGCTTGAACGCTGCCACTGGTTTTGCCGGGGTCTTTGCTACAATGATTTTATCAGCAGGAGTAACTGGTGCATTTGATTGCGGCACCAATAGGGTGGAATTGACACGCGTAGCAGGAGTTACTGTTTCATCCAATGTCACAGTATTCGAAGGTGTAGCAGGGGCTGGAGAAGCAACCTTAGCTGGAGTTATTGGTCCCATTAAAATCTGCCCAGCACTAGGATTGATGATGGTACCTTGATAGTTAGCTTTAACAAGCTCAACCACCGTAGCCGGGGAAGTGGCCGTAGATTCAGATATTGGCTGAAATTCTTCTTCTTCGGTCGACTCAGAGTCTTCATTCTCATCTTCTACCTGAACTTTGCAGATCACGCCGCGGATATCAATGATGATGTTGTTCATTTTTGGAATTCGTAGAATTTCGTTTGGAAGAACAAGAAACTTGCTCACGCCTCTGTAAGCATTATCATTAGTGATAAGGGCTCTCGGGAAGTTAGTGAGACCTTTGTAGACCAAGTCTTTGTACTTCAAGTTGGCGTACTTATGAAAGTTTTGAGTCTCTTGAGGGATCAACTCAAAGTCACCACGCGATCCCAAGTATTTAACTTTGGCCAAGACAGGTATCACGACCTCCAAGGCATTCACTCCGAAACATTTGACATTGACAAGTTTGCGGCTGCTGTCATAATAGACAGACGCGTGTTTGCGCGATACCAAGTTCTTACCATCTGTGATTGCTACGTCGCACATCGACGATCTTCCAATGGATAATTGCTCGCCGGTCACGGGAAGCAATACCCTTCTATGTCTGTGTTTCTTGCTAGTAGTCTTGTGTGCCTTGTTACTTGTGATAGCAATACCGCTCAAGAGTGACTTTGACAGTTTTGGATTTTTTGCTAGTGAAATCGGGGTACTCATTGGATTTAGTAGCTGGAAACCAGCATCCAAAGGTAGGTCAAACTGCCCAATCTTAGGACCTCTAGCCACAGGAGAGCCATTCGCAACGCGTTGCTCCAACGAGCCATGGGAGTCAGTGTTGAATAATAGCTTCGCGTTTTTGGCGAGTTGTTTCGCGTCTTGGATAGCCACTTGTGGCATTACTTTCGCGTCTTTCGCGTCCTTGGACACCTCCAACTTCTGCTGAAAAAGGTCATCATCAGAATCAAATCCTTCGGACTCATCGTCACTTGGATATGGCGAACTTCTGTCGTCTCTACCATCAAAAGCATCAATGCTCTCGCTACCACCAACAATACTGCTTGGTTCCGGAGTAAGATAGCGGTCAACATTACCGTCGTCTAGAGCTGTGATCTCAGCAAGCTTCGCAGTAGGATTGCTGGCGTGTTTCTTGCCTTTGATGAGCATATAGCCGGACATTTCGCGTTTACTACCGTGAATTGAACCGCGCGACTGCAGTGGAGAGTAGTTATCGTTTGACATTGTGACTGGGTATTTATCTGAAGCAGAGAGAATAGCCGCGTCACAAAGGATAATCGAAAGAATCTATGAGGATATGGTAGAGTTGTACTAAACAAGGCAGGTGTGAGAGAAGACAGGAGTAAAAGGAAGTAAGAAATAGAAACGCAGGATAGCGAATTTTATTAAATACAGAATTTCATAGCATAGTGAAAAACCGAACGCCTACTATTGCATAAAAAAGGTCTCATTAGTTTGGTAACGCGTAAGACTAACACTTATAAAATAAAAATTATTTCGCTTCACAATACCATTACCGCGGTTTGTTTACGCGTATTTTGTATGAGAAAATTAAATTGCCGGGCCCGCTGCAATCAAGGTTTGGCGTCACCTTGTCAATAGCTGATCGATCCTATTGAGAGGAGTCACGCACGAAGGTGGCCTTGGGAAGATTTTGATCGTCTCTTTTGTAAGGTATGCAAATTGTACCGGCGCGTTGAGGATATGTATTTATCAGTGTTTGTCTGTATTGCGTTATTTATTCTTTTCTTCCTCGAAGATGCGATGAGATGAGCTGATGCCTATAGGTATGAATGGATGTTAATAATAAGCAGAGAAAAAAATGGGGCGTAGTCAATGTAAGACAGTTACTGTAAGACAGGCGGTACATCACTGTGGTATTTCTGGTCCAATCAGCTTCAGCTGGTCAGAGAAATGCTTGAATTACTGAAGGTACCAGGGAATCTCATTAATAGATCCGCTTTACTGGAATAAAAAAAAATGAGGACTCAAAACCTTAAATTTTAGAATCTCTGAAAAATCTCCAATCAGCTGCTTTTGTTGCGCGAAAGTTCAACTTCAGCTGTGCTTATCGTGCCTATATCAAACATCAAGACAGTCATCAGGTCATAGCAGTAACGCAAAATAAACGAATGCGATCGAGCTTATTTTCCTGAGATCGATGTGCACACAGCGCGAGTTACCGAGACTTGCATTGATAGGCAGATTTGCTCATCGACTGATATTTATACAGAACGTATTGAAATCACGCAAGACATCCCATGAAAGTACTAATGTTCTTTATGCCCATTGTGAGAGTGCTCTGGCACTGCACAACAAAACTCATGTTTGAGCAGACAAGTTTTTGCACGGCCATCTCTTACTACAGTACGCGAAATCTGGGGTACCCTAAAAATATTCCGACCAGATCACATGATAAACAGCATACCGAGTCCCGGAGTACGCGAAACGCGAAACAAAACAGATAAAAAAACATTAACGTTTTAGGAAATCAGAAAGAATTTTTCAGGACAATTTTCATGAGTGTTGAGTCGCTGGATTTCATTTTATTGATACATCAGAAATAGAATAAGATAACTCCCAATAGACACACTGGCTACTCTTGTGGTTGAAATATATGACGAACTGATAGTCAAAACGCCTATTACTCAGCTACTCAGATTATTGATCCGATTTGTCTATCACCAAGACGAACAGCTGTTTATACATATAGATAATAACTGGGAATAACTGACAATATGGCTGGATCAAGAAAGAGAACAATTCATAATTCCCAAGAGGAAGATGCACATGCAACGAGGGGTGGCTCAACATCCAATACGCCGTCTGGGAACTCCTCCCCAAGACCTAATATGCCTCCATCGTCGCCTGTGTTTGAGCCCTATGATAGCGACCAGGAGATTTTCGACGATGTGGACGATATCAATGAGCTTGACGAGCAAGCCGATGGTGTCAATTTGTACGAGACGGTCGAAAATGATTATGTTAGAAATGAAATTGGAGACCGTATCAGCAGAAGAGATATCGATGACGTAGAGTACGAACAAATGGACATTGGTGACAGACGGAACGTCGAGCAGGCTTTAGACCGTCGTGATAGATACTATGGACGTACACAGGGTGCGTTCTTAGAAGATGACGAAGATGGAGGTGCAAGCAGTGACAACCAAGAATTGGATCAATATGGGCTTCCAGCTCAGCGTAGAAGAGCAAGAAACCAATATGATGAAGACTTTGGTGTTGGTGGTGTAGATGCTGACGGTATGGACGATGTTGACCCTTTGGCCGAAGAGCTTTCATTGGATGCTTTGGCAGACATCAAAGCTGCTAGCATCCAGGAATGGATTGTGGAGCCTGCCGTTTCCAGATCTATAGCGAGAGAGCTCAAGTCGTTCATAACAGAATTCACCAATGCCGAGGGTAAATCTGTCTACGGTTCGAGAATCAGAGTTTTAGGTGAAGTTAACGCCGAGTCTCTTGAGGTCGACTTTGCTGACTTGGCAGAATCTAAACCAATCATAGCATTCTTCTTATCGTCTTGTCCTGAACAGATTCTCAAAATTTTTGACATCATCGCTATGGAGGCCGTGCTTTTGCATTATCCAGATTATGGGAATATTCATACAGATATCAATGTTAGAATAGTCAACTACTTTCCTAACAACTACACACTTAGAGAATTGAGAAAAACCCACTTGAACACTTTGATCAGAGTGTCTGGTGTGGTCACCAGAAGAACGGGTGTCTTCCCTCAATTGAAGTACGTCAAGTTTGATTGTCTAAAGTGTGGACAGGTTCTCGGTCCTTACTTCCAGGACTCAAACACCGAGGTCAAAGTGTCCTACTGTCCTAACTGTAGAAGCAAGAGCGGATTCAGAGTCAATAACGAAAGAACTATATATAGAAACTACCAAAGAGTTTCCATTCAAGAGGCTCCTGGAACTATTCCTGCCGGAAGATTGCCTAGAAAGAGAGAAGTGATATTGCTTGGTGATTTAGTTGATACTGTTCAGCCAGGGCAACATGTCGAGATTACCGGTATCTACAAGAACTCCTACGATGGCCATTTGAATGCCAAGAATGGATTCCCTGTGTTTGCCACGATTATAGAGGCCAACTCGGTGAAAGTAGACGGTGGAGCCAATTCAAGCTCTACGACTTCTACCAGCGAAACCAACTTGGGTAAATACAACAACCGTTTGGACATGTTCACCTATACTGAAGAAGAAGAGAAAACTTTCAGAAAGCTCAGTCATGAAAAGGGTATTATTGATAAAATTATCAACTCAATCGCTCCGTCTATCTATGGTCATCGTGATATCAAGACCGCAATCGCTGCCTCTTTGTTTGGTGGTGTTGCCAAAGATATCAACGGAAAACATTCCATCAGAGGGGACATCAATATTTTGTTGATTGGTGATCCAGGTACTGCCAAGTCTCAGATATTGAAGTATGTCGAGAAAACAGCTCATAGAGCGGTGTACTCCACTGGTCAGGGTGCCTCTGGTGTTGGTTTGACCGCCTCTGTGAGAAAAGACCCAATCACCAATGAATGGGTTCTTGAGGGCGGTGCGCTTGTGCTTGCGGATAAAGGTACCTGTATCATTGATGAGTTTGACAAAATGCACGACCGTGATCGTACATCTATTCACGAGGCGATGGAACAGCAGTCTATCTCCATCTCCAAGGCCGGTATTGTCACGACTTTAAAGGCAAGATGTGCGGTTGTTGCTGCAGCAAATCCTATTGGTGGAAGATACAACTCCACAATACCTTTATCGGAAAATGTGGCATTGACTACGCCTATTTTGTCCAGATTTGACGTTATTTGTGTTGTCAGAGACATTGTCAACGCTAAGGACGATGAAAGACTCGCGCGGTTTGTTCTCCAGTCCCATTTGAACTCTACAATCAGCAGAGAGGCCGACGAGGAAATGGAAGACCAGGGAGAAGAAGTGGAGGAACATTCGGGAGACATAAACAAGTCTGACGACTACTACAGCAAGTACGGGACAATCAACCAGGACTTGTTGGTCAGATACATTCATTTTTCCAAGAATATCAACCCTAAGCTTAACCAGATGGACACTCAGAAAATTACGAAACTTTACGCCGATTTGAGAAGAGAGTCCTTGGCCACGGGGTCTATGGCTATCACCATCCGTCATTTGGAGGCCATCATCAGAATTGCCGAGTCTTTCGCAAGAATGAGACTCAGCGAGTTTGTCAGTCAGTATGATATTGACAGGGCCATCAAGGTGGCAATCTCGAGTTTTGTAGGAAGTCAAAAGCTTTCTGTGAAAAACCAATTGAGAAGAGTGTTTGCCAAGTACTTGGTCCATTGATGATTGGGGCCGTTTTTATTTCATCTTTGTCTTCTTGTCTTTAGTGTTTTAATTTTTTTTGCTTAGGGTTTTTGGATACATGGAGTGTTTAAGCAATATACGACACTTTCCGATACAAATTGAGTACATATTGTAGTAACAAAAAAATTAACATTGAGTACAAACAAAATACAAACATTAAGCTCAATTGGTCCGATTATAGAAAACTAAAGCAAAACAAACCAGAAAAAAAAACATTACTGCACACATTATCGTTCACTTGACGCTCACTGCTGTTTGAGAGCTTTTGGGTTGTTTAAAAACTTGTTCAATTCTTCTTCTTCCGCCAAGGTTAGTTTACGCACTCCCAAACGTTGGGCCTCTTCATCATCGTCGTCATCATCATCGTCGTCATCCTCGGTGTTTTTGTTGCTATTCAAAACGTCTTCGTCTTCGTCCTCATCGTCGATATTCCCACTTGTATTACTGAGATCGTCGTCATCATCTTCATCACTGTCATCAATATTGAACCCAAATTTCTGCTTCATGACATCTTTCGTTTTGATGCGGAAAACATCGACAATCTGATTCCAGTCCATCATGCCGCCCATCCCTATTTCTCCGTAGCTTCCAAACACTTTTTCCGAGGGCTTCAAGATCTGAATCCAGGGCATATGCGTGTTGATGAACTCAATGTTCTTTTTCGTGATGGCAGAGTTGTAACTGTAATTGACCATAGAAGGGGCAATCAAGATAGGATATTGGGTATTCCAGGCTCTAATGACGTTTGTCAAAAGATTGTCGCACAAGCCAAGGGCGATTTTCGACAACGTGTTGGCTGTAAGAGGCGCAATGATCAAGATATCTGCCCATCTGCGGAGCTCTATATGGAGAACCGGATCGGACCGGGTCTTCCACACACTCCACTCGTCCTTGTCTCTCCAGACTGTCACATAGGAAGGTATGTCTCCACGTGAGAGAAAATGCTCTGCCGCAGGGGTAAGAATGAGATGAATGGCTATTTTCTCCCTCGTGTAGAGCTGTTCCAATTTATTGATCATTATCTTGATTTTGTTTGCAGATATTGACCCTGTGGTTCCTAAAAGAATATGGTATTTTCCGTCATCTTGTGTAAGACGCGAATCGAGATTAAGAGAGTCTCCACTGCGCGAGTGGTTTGACTTGGCGTCAAGACTGACGCCACCAGACCCCCCAGAGACTCCGTTAACCCCTGCGGCCGCCCCTGTGGCAGTCCCTGACGATCCTGACTGTCTGAGATCGCCCCCTAGACCTCCGTCTTTTCTCTTATCGGCGTTGACGGATGTGCTTCTAGAACGCTGTGAAGGCCCGTGCTTAATGGTGTCGTCTATATAGAAGTGGGCATGCACAGAGTCGCTTTTCAGATGCTCGAACTTGTCTCTGGCCACTGCAGCAGCCGCAGCAGCCGCTACAGCTGTAGCGGCTGCCCTTCCACTTAGCAAGGCTCCTCCAGCAGGCACAGTAACCCTATCAGAGCCAAAACAATAGCCACCAATGCCACCCGTGACGGTCAAGTTGGAAGTGTCTGGGATTTTTATGCCTGCAAGCTGGTCGTCGATGTGATTATGTGCAGTAATGTTGCTTGTTGATTTATTGAGAATTGGCGCAGGAGAAGGAGATCTCAACGAAGAAAGAGCCTGGTCGGTCGGATTGTCAAACTTGATCTCCTGGTATTCGTCCCCGGGGTTGATATTGGTATTCTGTAAAAGGTCATGAGAACTGGGGTTTCTGGCAGCCGTGTTATTGTTGCTGCTGCTGCTGCTTTTGGGAGTTTCCTCCCTCGAGGAATTATTATTGACTGCTGAGTTCTTGGCACTCAGCTGTTCCTTGGCAAAGATGTCACTCAAAGGCATGGTGGCTGAATATTGGTTCTGCTATGGCGCTATTTGCAAGCCTTTGTTAACTGAAGCCTAGGATAAGATACCCGGGGCAAAAAAGGCAGCACAAGGATGTTTATCCTTAAGTATGCACTCTCACACAGGAAAAAGTGGGAATTTAAGAAAAGTCACAAAAACACAGGCGGGGAGCAAAACAAAAGAGGCGTCTGTTGCTTGTCTCTGACTGTTGTGATATTCTGGGTTGTTTGAGGTCTGACAGCGCTTGATATTATTTGTGGCAGGTTTTGCAGAATCAAGCAAACAGAAAAAGTTGGCAAATGAGAGATGTTGGTGCCGTCAGATTTGATTCGAATTTTGCTTCATTTTTTTTTTTCTTTTTTCTGTACTTTCTTCAAATTAATGTGCAGGCTCAATAAAGAAAATTTTTTCCGCAGTGAGGGAAGCGAGAAGAATATGTGATGGAAGGTGTGTGTCATATGCGGTGTACCTCGAGGAATCTTTTCAGGTCCTCGGTATCAGTGGCCATTTCTGTGGGGATTAATCTTGTCTCAACTCAGATGTGTGACTCCCCTTATGTGTACTATCATACTTGCAATACCGTATATATACGTAGTGGCTTGCACTTTTTAATAAGCAGTGAAATGCTACACATCACCTAAAAATGCTCTGTACTTCTGTGTATTAGTCTCCTGTATAAGGTTTGTATTAGATTTTGTCTACCACTACTGGTGCCACCCTATGACCTATTATTGCTCGATGAATCCCTCCACTATATCTCCTCATACTTTTTGCTATACAGACCAACACGCTTTTCAGCCAATCATGTTTTGATCAGGATCCTCATCTGGCACAAACGCATAGAACAAACTATCTGCCTCGTCTGGCGTAATACATATCTCCAAAATATCCCGTGCCACTCCTATAATATCCTCACTGAACCCAAATTCAAGACCGTTGCTAAACTCCGACTCCAAAACCGTCTGGTCTGCCCGTCTATCCAACATTGAGAAGTCGTTCAAATCATGTGCCAAAATCTCGCAAAACTCATTGAACATATACCCTTTGTAGTTATACTTCTCTCTAGCCTCCGTCAATAGCCGCATGGCCGAATCGTAAGTCATCGACGTGCTCAAAGCAATTCTAGTCAACACCACGATAATCTGACGCTTTACCCCTGATGAGATGCGAGAGATTAGACTATCAGACAAATCAATGATCTCCTCAGGCGGACTGTCTGCGCCACTACGGCCCACAGCACTCCCATTGCCATTTTTATCGGTCTCATGCATGCCATTGTCTTCTTCATCAATAAGAAGCGCTGCGAGTATCAAGATAATCGAGGATATAAGTTTCACTCGAATATGAATAAAAGGAGAACGTGAGTTTCGCATCATCAATTCCTGTTGATAACGCATTTCCTCAACTAATGACTTTATCGCGTCTGGGGTTGCAAGGAACGAACAGCTCGTCCTGCTCTCCCGATTGTATAGTTCAGAAGCCAAGAGATTCTCAAAAAGATTCAATATCAGAAGCTTCATTAGCAACATATGGCGTTGGTGGTTCTGTCGTTCGGGAAGCTCAATGTCCCCAAATTTGAGGTTATACTCGCTGCGTTGTGATAACGGGTGGGGAAAGTATACGTAGTTATTGGAATTATTCGAGTAGATTAGATCGTCCTTAGACACATTGTGGGGTATTATCTCCTCCAAAAGAGCCACACACGAGTTGTTGCCCAAAGCACGGTTCAATCCATATATGAACATCACTGGCCGCATCGGGATATCGTGGCTTGTCATCAAGGATAAAAGCAACTTTATGAGTTCGCGATCAAAGTATTTTCCCTCCAAAGACAGAGAAGTATTAAGGCTCATGACGTAAGTGTCTGTTACCGAGCATTTGAGGGCCTCTATCATGTTGTAGATGCAGTTGATTGAACTCGACATAGACAAGTAGAAACGCACAAAATCACGACTTATTGAGTTTCTCCATAAATCCTCCACCAAAGAGACCTGCTTACTGTCATTATTATTGTCAGTACTGTCCGACACTGTTATGCTGATCTTGCAGAGAGTTTCAAAAATGTCCGAGATGAAAATTAAATTGAAGCTTTGTAAGACCGTCGTTTGGATGTTCTCTACGACCCCTGTCTCCAAGAATTCTTCGGCTTGACTAGCAAAGGCAGCGTTATTGCTTTCGCTGGCTACCTGAGCTATATTGTTGGCATTGTTCTGGGCATTGGAAGAAAATGACCTTGGAGAGATGGTCGCAATATTTTGCGAGCTAAAGGAAATAAACAAGTCCTGGGCAAGTGTAACAGTAAAATCCATTGCCACTTTGATAATATCCTTGGTGATTGAATTAGTTCGAAAAGTCAATGAATTGTGGAGAATAGCTAGTAGCAAAGGAGTTGCGACGATCTCATTTCGCTTGAACAACTCGCTCAAAAAGTGAATCAACACATCAACGAACTGAGAAATCAAATGATCGATTCTGAGATTTTCGTTGGAGTTCACGAGAAAGTTCACAATCACAGAACTCAAGGAGTCAACTTCCTTGAATACGACAAAGTTTTTGTACTGAAAGTTGAACGTAATACACATTTTGGAAAGAATATCCATAGTCTTTCTTCGGCTTCCCAAAATACAATGATTCCAAGTACTGGAGAGAAACAACGATTTGTAGTCAGGAAGGGCATGCCGGTTCCTCTGCCCATTAGACGAATTCTTTGTACTTGCGGTTGTCGTTAATGTCGTTGTTACATCAGGCGATCTCCGGTCTTCGCTCCCCTGCCCCGAACGCTGCACATTATCATGTAACTTTCGCTTTTTATTATTACTACCGGGAGTGCCAGGGCTATTCGCATCATGCTGATTGGTGGTATTGCCTCTGTTGTTGGCTTTTCCATAAGGGTTTTTTAATTCAGCAAGGTAGAAGTTTTTCTCCTCCTGCAACTTGAGAATATCTGCTTGTAATTGCGAGATCTTCTGGTCGTTGGCCTTCTTTAAACTGACATGATTCTTGACAAGATTCTGGATTTGCAATGATTTGTGACGCTCTACATCCTTCAATTTGCTTCGGAGAACCGATATCTCCCCCACAGCTTGGAGATATTTGCTATTTAGCAGGACAAACTCACGCTTATCAGGGGAGTTCAATCCTCGTCCACCCACAACCTCGTTTGGGGAGTATGAGGGCGTTTTGTTGGATGAGAATTCTATGTTATCGTCTCGCCCATTGTTTGGTGGCTTGTTTGTACGAGGGTTTGAGTTTGCCAGATCACGAAGTGTGACGTTCAGTGGGGGTGGAGGTGTATCCCGGGGTCTAGCAGTCAACGCGATGAAATCAGCATCGTCATCCTCGTCACTGAAACTGTCGCTAAAGTTATTAGGGGAGTCCATTCCATGTTCTTTTTTGCAAGCCTCCACAGGTACAAGGCTTATGGAATCAAAGGGATCAATTGCTGCCTGGCGTTCTCATCGCAGGGCATCCTTGTGTTAGACGAAAATTATGAATTTTTGAAAGTTTTTCTTTTCTTCTGTTTTACTTTTTCTGCAGACAGTCGAGTTAGTTGAATGAATTGGTTGTGCAGTAGGGGCTTCTCATCGATACTTAGCAGGCTTGAGTCCTTGTGTAGGCAATATAGAGAGTTTGGACAATGTGGGTACTTACTGGAACACTTTCACTAGCGCCATTATCATGGGCTCCGCCCTCCATAAGCAATGAACATGAGACTGCCCAATGTGTAATATCAGTGAAAACTATTAGCCTTGGCTTGACTTCAACTGTCATCGCAATATTATTAGATTACACACTGCGGGTCAATCAGCGCGAAGGAAACAATAACGCGCAACGGTGAAACCGCGCTCATGAAATTGATTTAGGAGGGCATTGGTTATGGGATGCCTTGCCCAAAAGTGCTTATGTGTGGCGAAACTTAACTGAGTATACGTGAAGACCGGAGACAAGCACAATAGCTTATGAAATAGTCAAGAAGAAAATCAGGGCTTGTGCGTGAGATCGCGAGAACTTAGAGAAGCGGCCTATGCCGTTGGCAGGCATTTGAACCATATACCGCGAAACAGGACCTGTGGCATTGCATGTTATCCTAAAACGGAAATTTCTGAGAATGGTGGATATCCAACATGCACTGCCTGTCGTGAATCCGCGATACAGTCGTGGAATAGAAGTGGCACAGATTCATACAAAAATAGCAGGCGGTGATATACCGAAACTAGTCTGGTTAGAAAGGCAAGGCAATCTATTTTTACGCACTTCTATTATTACGGTGACGCTAGCCATAGGCTTTATTGGAAAAGAAGGAGGACAATATTCACACCCTTTTCTCTCCTGTAACTTCTGACAAGAAAAAGTATATAAAGCAAAGTAAGGACTTGACTTTTCAAATCGAATGTCTGTTCTTCCCTTTAACTCTTTCTTAGATTCTTCTTCTCATCATCAAAACAATAATCAATCAAGCTTATCCACACTCTTTACTCCAAAGAACTACTCTTTCCACACTCACTTCATAACAACAACAAATATCTCAAAATGCAATTCTCTACTTCTGCCATCATCTTCATTGCCTCCTTGGTTGCCTCTTCTGCTGCTGCTCCAATTCCTATCAATGTTCAAGAATACCTTATTGAGAAGAGAGGTCTTGGTGATGCTGCTGCTGCCATTGGTGTTGGTCTTTACGAGATGAGCAAACAGATTTAAGCGGATTCTGTTTTCATACTATTCACCTTTGCATCTCGTTTCTCTTCTTCTTCCAGCCATTCAGGCAAGTTTTGCTTCTGCGATTCCAATCAGCTTCCATGCCTCTTAAATTTTTCTTCTCACTTTATCTCCAACGATGGTCAATCATTCCTAATCTAGCGCGGGCGCTTTTATCTTAGATCATCATTGTCATTCAACATCTCCGCATCTTGACTTCAAGATCAGTGTACTATACCTTCTGCATCTTTTTATTCCTCCCTTCCTTTTCGTTTACGTGATTTACGGTCTTCCTAATATAATTAATCATTCATTTGTTTGAAATTTTTACAGTAACTGTCGAGAGAAATTATCCCTAATGATAAGCCTCCTGCCGTCGTGATTTCACTGAGACATTATTGATAGAGTGCTTATCACATTCTCTGAAGGATTTGCATTTTTTTTATGAAACACTAGTAGACAGCACGTCTAATGCTGGTTTTTTGCTGAAATATCATTAGTGAATAAGGTTGAAAAATTTTCTTGATATTTGGATACACGAGAAACAACATGCATCAAAAAAAAAGACAGCTATAAGTTAATTTAGGAATGAGACTAATAAATTTAGTAACAGGTATATAAAAATGATATGTAAAGCTATAGTAAACGAGAAAACGGAGGGCTGCGTCATAAACAAATGTGAATACTGAGATGGAATATATATACACACACACACACATATATATCAGGGAACAAAGTTAGGTTGGAGATCGATATTGGCAAGACTAAACAACCTCAGGTTGGGATTCTTCAATTTTTACCTCACTAACAGCTTCAACCTTGCTGGTGGTTTCCTCTTTTAAATGGGGAATGGTCTTGATCTCAACCTTTGATTTGGAGAGATCACTGAGGATGTCCGAGCCGGTCGAGGAAGGTCTACGGTGGCCAGTTCCTGCGCTTGGAGGAAATGGAGAGGCCTCCTCGAAGATATTTTCGCAGTCACACCATAAATTCTTATCTGTGTGGTTCATGCAGTTTGCAATGTGTTCCTCTATTGGGGTTCCGCAGGAGATCCAGGATCTTTTGTCTATTTTTATGTTAGTAGACCACTCATGGGTGAAGTATTTCAGTACACTCGTCCCAAAAAGTGCCGGGGCGGATGTTTGACAAAGCTATCTGGTGGAGGAGTGGAGAAGCAAGACAAAACGCGAAAAAGTACTTACAGCATAAAGAGCAAATTGAGGCTTGACACATTTTTTAAGGAGGCAATGAGAAATATCTGAGCAGCTGAAAGGATGAAATGTTTATATCTGTAATATTCTAGTAACGAGAGAGATAAAGCTATCCATCACTAAAAGAAGAGGGGCACTCCCCACGTTTAAATAGTTTTTCACGTCAGTGTATTCGTCTTTCTTCCTCCCTGCTTCTCCAGGTTTCAACCAAATAATTAAACTATTAAGCTCATTAATCATCCAATTAACCAGGCATAAGCTAATTAGCTAATCCTTTTAATCACAAAAAAGCGTACAGACAATTTCAGACAAAGCCTTAACCAAAAGTCTTGCGATCAAAATGATTCAAAAAAAAGTGGGAAAATGTCTGTGCCCCAATAACGTCAACAAAGTCACATAGATAGCTTCGAGTGGGCAGACTTATTGTTTGGCTAGGCCTGGAGTGACTTGTGGCCAGTGGCCCGTCCAGAAAAAAATTGTGTCTCTCCGTCTATTTTTGTTTGTGGTGTGTCTGATATGCTGTCAGGAGGAGAAGGGGATGTTTATCTTTGTCTTTTCTTTTTACTTTGTCAGTGACTTTGCCAATAGTTTGTCAGTGACTTTGCCAATAGTTTGTCAGTGATTTTGCCAGTAAAATTGCAGTTTCTTTGTTTGCTCACTAGTCTCCAGTGACTTCTTGCTGTTTGTTTCTTGTTGAGAAGAAAATACACCGCACATTCAACAATCGTTGAATATGCCGAATGTACTAAATCGTCAGTTTAATCAACTGTCTTTGTTGATCTTTGAGGCTTTTCTCCATGTGTTGCTTTTTTATGTGGGGGTTTTTGATTTTCTTTCCGGGGTAAAACAGAAAAGAAACATCCCCATCGATCGAGAAATTTTTTCCAGTGCGATGATTTGACTCTTATCGAGCATAATTCTCTTATCTGTTCTGCGCCGGTGCAGTTCGGATATGGCAATGGGGTTGAGTCAGTTTTGTGTGGTACAACAGTATATTAGACGTAGCAGATTGTACAAGGCGCAAAGCTTAAAACATAAGGGTTCTGTAATTTATAAAGTACAAATATTAGGAATAGATAGGATATAACACAAATAAGACACACATTAACAGGGAAAAGCAACACACGACAAAAGCACGCGACATAATTTACACCATAATCCCTTCGGACTTGAATACGCTTTCGATCTCGCTGATGAACTTGTCGTACACCGAGCTCGAGCCCTTGACCCTCTCGAACATCACGTTGCTGGTGTTGTTTGCGTAGTTGAACACGGACACCTTGACGTGGGTGCTGGAGGACTTTCTCGAGAAAATGCTGCCGCTGGAGTTCTTGATCGCGAAGGTAACGAGATTATTTTTGGCTTTGATGTTTTTGACCCCATATTTTTTCCAGTTGCTGAGCAAAGCGTTGATCGCGATCAACGATTCCTCTCTGGACAAGCGCAATTTGACTTCTCTGTTGCCATTGTTGAGTTTGATCGAAGGGGGATCTATCGCTGCGCTGGATCGTTTGTTTTTCCCGCGGGAGCCTTCTGCGGGGGCCGCAGCGAGCGCTGCCTGCGCACTGTGGTGGGGCAGGCCGGAGTTAATGATCTTGTTCTGGGGCGTAGCAGGGACCTGCTGCTGCGGGGTACTTGCGGGCGTCTCTGGGATAGTCGCAGGGACGTTCGCGGCGTCCTTGGACGACTTTCTGGCGCCGGTTTTGGACTTTCTGTTTCCGGAGATGGAGAGTTTCCGGAAGATGGAGCTGTTTCTGCCGGCCCGTGCAGCTTTAGCCTCTCCGGGCACCAGGGCAGCGTTTGCCTCGCCGGTCACCAAGGCGAACTTGCCGTCGCTGTCCGAAACGCCGTTGGTGACAATGTTGCACGAGGAGTCGTTGCTGTTCTTCAAGTCGACGTATATTTTGATGTTGGAGCTGCCCGTGGACGTTCTGGCGTGGCCGGCCTTGCCGCTGGCCAGGCCGCTGGTCTGGCCGCTGGTCTGGCCAGTGGCGGCTTCGTCCTTCTTGATCTTGTCCATCAAGTCGTTGCTGACCTTTCTCTGGAACGGGCTGCTGTTCAAGTTGGTGAACTCGGGGACCGCGTTTTTGTACAACTCCTTGTAGTTGTTGTCGGCGTTGATGGTCTTCTTGATCAACTCCCTTGTGGAGTCGCCCACGTTGTTGTACAACACCTCGTCCTCGTAGTTGTCCGCGGAGGTGAAGCGGAACTCGTCCTCGGCGCTGTGCTGGTCGCGCGAGGTGATGGCTGCCGCGGTGGCCAACGCCTTGGGGAGTCTTTCCTGCGGCGCGGCAACAAACTCAAAGTCGCGCTCGAGGTCCTCGGTGTCCTCGAAGTTTGTGTCGTTGAAGTTCAGCTGGAGGGAGAGGCGCTCCTTTTTGGGGGTGCTTCGTTTTGCGCTGCTTTCGTCCACGGAGGTGTTCCCCGTGAAGTTGCGCCTGGCGTCTGCGGGAGGCTCGTCGAAAAGCGAGGATTTGGCGCTGAGGTCGGCCTGCTCCGGGCGGAGCCCGGGATCGAGCCTGGAAAGCGGTTTTTTGGCGGGGATGAAGCCGAGGGGCTCTTTGTTGGCCAACATTTTGATCTCTGCCAATGTGGGGAAGGGGGAGTTTTTTTGCTCCTCTTGCTCTTTCTGGAGGTCCCCCTGGGCTTTTTTCTGCGCTTCCCTCTGCCGCTCGCGCTCCCTGCGCTCGATGTAGTTCTCGCCAAACATGCTGGCGAACCGCGCGTCGCTCTGCTCGAAAAACTGGTCGCACAACGCCGCAAACTCCGCGCGGGTCTTTTCGGTGAGCGACTCGACGTACCGCGCCGCAGAGGGGTTCCCCTGGCGGCTGTAGGTGGCAAGAATGCGCGCCGACATGCTGGACTTGACGCTTTTGCGGGAGCTGGCGCGGGTCATTGCGGAGGCCTTCTTTTTCGAGGCTTTTGCTTTCTTTTTGGAGGCCTTTGAGGCCTTGGGCGAACCGTCCAGGGCGTGCCGGTGTTTGTGCGCAATGTGGTATGTGTTGTTGTCCCTGGAGACAAGCGAGGAGACCTTGTAGCGCTTGTTTCTTTTTGGCGACACCTTGAAGTTGACTGCGGGGGAAAGCGTGCGTGTGTCGTCCCTGGGGACGCGGAAGTCGAAGCTGTTGCGGCTGAACGCTGCGGTGCTGTACGGGCCGTCCCCGGGCTCCGGGGCGTCGGTTTCCGGGCCGTCTGCAGGCTCCGGGGCCTCCAGGACGGCCGTGTCCTCGTCGAGCTGGAGCCCGTGGTAGTGCAGGGTCAACTGGTCGATCTGCGCCTGGAATTTGAACACGGGGACCCCCGGGGAGACCACGCGGATGGGCTCCTCGCCGTCGAAATTGATCTGCTCGAAGTCGTCGTCGTCGTCGAAGCCGTACTGGTCGAGGTTGTCGTTGCCCTTGGCGCTGACGTACAGCTGGTTCAAATACGCGCTGAGGTTGACGGAGCCGCCGCAGGAGGCGATGCTCTTGTTGGAGCGCACGATGCGGGTGCGCGAGATCAGGGAGCCTGCGATGTTTCGCAGGGAGTGGCGGGCCATCCTGTGGCGGCTGGCCCCGTAGAAGGAGGCATTGCGGCTGGCCTCGTAGAACGCGTTGCGGCTCAGGCCGTTGCGCAGGCCGTTGCGCACCCCGCAGAAGGACACGTTCTTGCGGTGCGCGCTGGCCGCGGCTATGCTGATGTTGGAGAACGCCTGGGACATGCGCGGGCCGCGGCGCAACTGTGCGGGGTAGGCCTCCTCGTCCAGCGCGCAGTCGTCCGCCTTCTTGCGGTCAAACGTCACGAGCAACGAGTAGAACACCTTGTCGATGTTGAGCTTGCCGTTGACGAGATTGCGCACAATGGCGCGCTCGTCCTTCTTGTTGTGGTAGAGGATGCGGAGGTGCTGCAACACGCGCGCGTTGACGTTCGCAGGCCGCCCCGCAATGCGCCGGGTGAAGTTGAAGCGGTTGACGATCACGTGGCCGGCGTCGTTGGTCTGGATGAGCGCCGGGTTGATGGAGTTGGTGAAGACGTTGGTGCTGCTGAAGTAGGCGCGGTCCGCGTCCGCGTAGAACCCCAAGCGGTACTTGCGGAAGAGCCGCGCCTTGAGCACCGCGGTGGCGTCCCAGCGCGCCTCGGGGTCGAAGCAGAGCGTGCCGGCGATCATCTCGCGCGCCTCTGCGGAGACGTCCGGCATGGCGTAGCGGCCCTGGCGGACCTTCAGCAAGAGCGTCTTGATGTCGTCCTCGTCGAAGGGGAGCTTCCCGGTGAGCAACGCGTAGAAGATGACCCCGCAGGACCAGATGTCGGTCTTCAAGCCGCTGTAGGGCAATGTGCGGACGACCTCTGGGGCGGCGTAGTGCGGCGATCCGCAGCAGGTCGAGAGCAAGAACGCCGGAATGCGGCGGGTGGCGTCGGCGGTTCCGGCGGTGGCGTCGGCGGTGGCGTCGGCGGTGGCGTCGGTGGTCCCTGCACGGGCAAGCGCCTGCTGGCGGGTGTCCGGAGCGGTGTCCGGAGCGCCCCCCGGAGCGTATTTAAGAAGCTCAAGTGTCGCCATGCCGAAGTCCGCGATCTTGAGGTGCATGTCCTTGTCAACAAGGATGTTCTCGAGCTTCAAGTCGCGGTGGATGATGCCCCAGTTGTGGAGGAAAAACACCCCGCTGATCAACTCGTGAAAAAGCGCCGCGGCCTGCGGCTCGGCTAGCGGCCCGCAGTTGACAAGGTAGTCGAAAAGCTCGCCGTTGGCCACGTACTCGGTGACCAAGTAGAGGTGGCGCTTGGTCTCGTACACGTCGTAGAGCTTCAAGATGTTCTTGTTGTTCAAAAGCTTCATGATGATGATCTCGCGCTGGATCCCGTAGGGCAACCCCGCCTCGTCGACGTCCGCAGGGCCGACTTCCAGCGGGTCCAAGTGCGCCTTGTCGACGATCTTGATTGCCGCGTGCTGCCCCGAGGCCTCGTGGGTCCCGAGGAGCACCCTGGAGGTCGCGCCGCGGCCGAGCTCCCGCCCGAACCGCCAGGGGCCGATTTTGCGGGCGGGGTGGCGCCCGGCGCGCGTGTATTTGGCGTGGTTGTTGTGCTTGGACGAGATCAACGACGAGGCGATCGACGTCGAGCTCTGGCATGCGTCTATCTGGGCCATTGTGTGTGGGTGCGGTCGATGAATAGCACGGGAGGCCTGTGGTAAACAAACGGGCAGCAGAAAACAAACACAAAAATATCTGAGGATTGCCTCGATTGATAAAAAAATCTTCAGTGCGTGCCTGCCGCGGTTACTGCAATGTGAAATTTCCGTCAACACACCCAGGCAAACACAACAAAAAGGATCAAAACAAACAAAACAGAGTTAAAATCAAGAAACAGGCCCAGTCGAAGAGAAGACCAAGAGAAGCAAACTCAATTTTGCTTAGCGTGCAGGCAACCAGACGTATGTTTTACTTTCGTTTCCGCCTGGGGTTTCCATGCGTTGAAGCGCGTTTGCCGAGTGGACTGCGAGGTGTCATCCACTGAGGCGGCTTGTGGCGGCTTGTGGCCTGCTATAGTCGTTGTGGTGGTGATTGCCAGGATGCCCAGTACACCCAGATACACCGGATGTTTGCTGGCAATCTGAGGTGTGCGGAAAAACGCGCTCGCGCCTTTTGGCGAACGCGCCTGCCCCCCTTTGCGCTTTTCGTGGCATTTTTATTTTTCCGTTCTGGGGGCTATCTGCTATATACTGGCCTGTGGAACACAAGAGTGGAAAATTGATTTCTGGCCGAATCTGGTATATAAGATTTCGAACGATACTGCTTCCGGCAACTGTGACATCCCCATGTGATCTCTCGCTCTGCGTAGGCGCAACATGTCCTCTAAAGGTAAGCCTATGTCTTGATGGAGCACACCACATGGCTAAAAATAGAGAGATTGACAGTATTTCTTTAATTGACTGCTTCGTTTGCCCGATATGTACTCTCAGGCACGTAATTAGTGCAAATTGGGCTTTTTGACTTCGTTACGATGAATTTCCTTGACTGCGCTGTAACAGCACCAGGGGAGAATGTTGCCGATCGCCGATCATGGATCGCGTGCCGTTAGTAGCTGCCGTTAGTAGTGTGTTATTTGGAGTGCGGTTAGTATTTGGGGATGGTGCCGTCGCGGTGGGTCTTTCGTCACTTTCAGTTGCTCCGCGTAGCCTATAGCGTACGCTATAGCGTACGCTCAGCTAAGCATCCCCTGATAACGACGAATTCAATTAGTGATGCATGTACTACATCGGGTATGATAGACAGAATAGCAAATAGATACATGCACTACATTGGGTGTGGATACATGCACTACATCGGATATGATAGACAAAATAGCAGATAGATTCATGCACTACATCGGGTATGAATAACGACAAAATAACTAATAGATACATGCACTACGTCAAGTATGAATAACGAAAAAATAACTAATAGATACATGCACTACATCAAGTACGAATAACGACAAAATAATAAATAGATACATTCACAGTACGCCAACGCCCATGTCAATCTCCATCTCCTCCTAATATCTATCGAGCATCATTGCACCACTAACCCGCAGGAATTTGACTGGGCAATTTGACTGGGCAAAACCACATGTTTCTCTGCACATCTTCGCTGCGGTACAAAAAGGCACATTCACGCCGCTCCTAAAAGGATCCGACATGACGGCTGCTGCTGAGCCCACTGCTGGATAACTATCTAACACCCACCAATCTAAAACAAATCTTGTTAGTATCACCGACCCCGTGTCCTGGAAAAGGTGGCGAAAAAATATACGAACCTGTTCACGATGTGCTTCAATGACATCCCCGTCTTCAAGTTCCAAGTCGTCAGGGGTGTTGTCAGGGCTGACTCTTTGGCCGTCACACAAAAATCTCAAGCTTTCTAAACTCTTCCCTTGTCTCTTGCAGAAAGCCTCCATCAATCTCTTCATTGGAGTGGATCTCTTGATTTTGAAGTAGATTTCCGACGATCCGTCACTGACCTTCAAGTTGATGTGTTGGGATTCCGACTTGACTTCGGGCTTGACCTCTTGTTCTTCAGACATTTTGGCTGTTATGTGGTATGTGTATGAGTATGTGATTGATTTGCTCTAAGATAAGGGCTAGCTTGAAAATATTCCTGCGTAGCAACAGCGTAAATCCTGTGCCAGATAGTAGTTAGTAAAAACCGCGTCCTTGATCTTTTTTCCTCTGAACTTTTAGAGAGGGTCCTTTGCGCCCCCACTTCCGGGAGAATGAGGCTCCAAATCTTCAGGTACAAAAGAGAACATACCAGTACAAATGATTCTATTGCGATGACAACAAATAGGAATATAATTACGTCTCTGGTACGACTGTAAGCTATATAAATGAATATTTTAAGGAAGTCGTTGATGTCTTTTTTTTTTTCTTCTTTCATTCCGATTTCGACCTCCAAAAAACCTTGGAAAACACGCGAAAAAAAACTACAACGCCATCCAAAACCGGTTAAGCGCGCGCCACTGGAACAGTCTGTACATTGTATGTCTATTATAAGGGCAAAGGGAGACCGGTCTCCTCCTCTTCGTACGGAAGATCGGACTTCTCCACATTGAAGAACGAGTAAAAGTAGTGCGTGTAGATCGTCAAAGCACACAACGACCCAAGGAAGCTTCCGAGCAAAATGTCCCCAAAGTGATGGCGATAGTCCTGGGTTCTGCTGACTGCGATATAAATAGCAACAAAGGCGGGGAACAACGAGACGATCAATCTCCATATAGGAGCCGAGGGCTTGAACGCCTTAAGCTGGCCAAAAAGCCAGAACGAGAGAAACAAAAGTCCGCTAAATGCGATGCTGGAGTGGCCGGAGGGACACGACCGCAAGCCCTCAAGTAGCACATCATACCCCATAGGAGCGGTGCAGATGTCTATCTTGGCGTTGATAAGCGTCCCGCTGCCGCCAGCTGCGGCAGCTGCAGCCAGCGCGAGTTTTTTTGGGTCCGGCCCACATCTTGCAATGAAATCCGGTCTAGGCCTTGAAATCCAGTTTTTGAGAAGATCGGTAACCGCACCGTTTATCCCTATGGAGAGAAAAAGCCCCAAGAAGCTGATGTTCAAAAGATGGTAGAGTCGAAACTCTTTGGTGGAGCCCGTCTTTCTGTTGAAGTACGAGAGGAGAAAAATCGTCGCTGAGGGGATGCCAAAACTCAAGAGCAAGCACTTGAAATTGCTGACCCGCTCCACCTCGGCAAACGGGTGCTGGAGGCTGGGATCGTTGATGGAAAACTCCCTGAGAAACGGGGTGCTGCGCTCCCCAATGAAAATGATCTCCAAATACACAAGCACCACGACAATCCAGTCGTTGAGATACCTGCGGCTCAAGTCGGACTTGAAATACTGATTGGTCAACATCGTGCGGGGCTTGTGAGGGGGGTTGCAGCTGCGCGGAGAGTGTGCGGAGCAACTGCCCATTCCGTCCGCAGGCGTGACACCCTGGAAGCTGATTTGTTTTCCGTTTCTGTTTTCATGGTGGACCGTTGCGATCCAAACTGCGCGCGGGGTGCTATGCGCGCTCCGGAGGAAGGTCTGGACATGCAATCGACGGAGAGTGAGGTCATCAATTGGAGCTGGGCAGCAGAAACCCGGGCGACAATGGGCCTGGCCGCACACACCCAAGATGCCGGAAGAACAATGGCAACACACGCTAATTAGCCGGTTTATTGCTTGATCTTCCCAAAAACAACAATGGCATGGAGAGTCCCGTGTGTCTGCATACAATGTTGCAAGCACAACTGCAAGTCCACGCCGGCCATGCAGCAAGGGCACCTGTCCCTCCTTCCGTCATGCGGATTGCCTGCTGGCACCTTCCGCACTGCTCCCAGCAGTTCCTGGTGTTTCCTGTATATAAATAGGCCAAAGCCCTTTCTTTTTCTGCGCTCCATAGAACAACCCACAACCACAACGATAACGCAGATAAATGACACCAAAAAGGGAGGAAAAAGAGGTCATTCATTTTTTCCATTTACCTTGTTTTTCTTTCATTCCAACCAACCGTGCGGGTGCCATCGACTGGCTGGCCGTACCATTTAATTATTACATTAGGAAAACACATCCTGCTGGAAATCTCCCAGTGAAGCTGCTCAACCTGCCGCCAACTGCCATTGCCACCATCGTTTTTGCACCTTCGCTCAGATCCGTCTCGTGAACCCACCTCCCCGCTCCCGCCATCACCAGGGAAGCTCTCTATCCGACGAAAAAGAAAAATTTTCTAGTGCACACAGCTCACCTGGATTGTTCAGGCTTTTCACACCAGTAGTGACACACCCAACAACCACCACCACACACATGTTAGACATCTCCGCCCCGCCCAATGACGAAACCACCCCCATCCTCGACTTCTCGCTCAGCGCAGTCAACCCCAGCAAGATCGACATCAGGGCGTTTACCGTGATTGGCTCCACGCTTGTCAAATGCTCCAACATCATCAGCAACGGAAAACGCCTTGAAAACATCAGCTGGCGCATCATGGGGAAGAACCTCGTGTCCAACCACGAGTCCAACCAGCAGCGTTTGCGCAGGCTGGAAGGGCCTCATCGCAGCTTTGCCAGAAGGGCCTACGAGGCCATGCTTGAAGAGGCCGGCCCAGCCACGAACGCCCCGCCTATGGCGCTCACCCGCAACGACTACAACTGCATCGCCTCGATAATGGACGCGGGGAAGACGCGGCCAGGCCTTGCGAAGCGGAACTCCTCGGAGCAGCCCATCAAGCGCAACAAGTCGTTCAAGCAGGCCAAGCAGGCCAAACCGCTTTTCAGCAACAGCGGAGGGGCACGCAAGCCGCCCGTGGTGCCCAGCAACAGGCTCAAGGTTGTCGATCCCCGCTCGGAAATAAACATCCGCCACTCGCCGTCCTCTGCGTCTTCTTCGTGCGGAAGTTTGTGCGGCTCGTTGGGCCTGCGGGCCTGCGAGTCGGCCGGCGGGCGGAAACCGAGACGCAGCAAGCGGGGAAGCCGCAGGGGGGGCTCAGGGGGGCTAAACGAAGGCCCTCACGGCCCTAAAGATGGCTCAGAGGGGCCTAAAGATGGCTCAGAGGGGCCTAAAGATGGCTCAGAGGGGGCAAACGAAGGCCCTCAAGGCCCTAACGAAGGCCCTAAACGCCCTAACGAAGGCCCTCAAGGCCCTAAAGATGCCATGATTGCCAACCTCAAAATAGCCAAGAACCACAAAAAAGCCGACTTCTACCTCTCGCAGTCCCTGGACAACAACAACAGTCTTCTGCCTGTTCTCAACAACACCCAGCCCGCCTCCAAAACGGAACACTCAAAAGCCGCAGCCAAGTTCGACTTTGAAAACGACGTGCTTTCGATGAACGCCCTCGAGCGCCTCAAACAGGACCTCATGCTCAAAGAACTCCGCGACAAAAACCCGAAGCTCGCCTTTGCAAAGGACAGAACCGCCACGTTGTTTGGCAAGACGCCAGGCGCAGAAAACGACTCCTCCTCGGACGAGTCCACCAAGAGATTGCTCCAGAAACAGTCCTCGCTCTTCATGAGCAACAAGCAGTACCCAATGGTCTCGGACGACTCGTTTTCCGACGACTCCTTCCTGTACGACGAGGACGACGACGAGGACGACGACGAAGACTTTGAAAAGCAGAAGCCCCAGGGCACGCGGCAGGCCAAGAGCAGCAAATACAGCGAGTCGTACGAAAACGAGCTGTTTGAGAACGAGGACGACTGGACAGACGACGATGCGGCCAGTGGGGTCAGCGACGAGAAAGCAGGGGCTGCAGGCGGTTCCAGAACACTCCCCCAGGGCCACGGCGGCCACGGCGGCCACGGCAGGGCCCACGCGGCGTCTGCAGGGCCCTCGGCGGCCGCGGCAAGCGGCAAGATGTTCCCGAAGACGGAGGTGCCTGCACACAAGCCTGTGGTCAAGCGGTCGCTTCTCTCGGGGCTTCTCCTCAGCCAGATGAACAGCCAGGGCACCAGCGGGTCGGCGCACAGCAGCAATTCGAGCTCGCGGTCCTCCACAAACAGCCACGCGGCCCAGGGCGGCAGGGTGTTCTACAGCCACTCCGGGGGGCTCCAGTTCGACTTCACCGACAGCTTGAGCGGCCCCGCGGCCGCCAAGTCCTCTGAGGCGAAGCCCGAGCCCCGCGCGGGCGCCTCCAGGATGGCGGAGGCCCAAAACGCCAGCCCGGGGCCGGACGAGCGCGGCAGGGACTTCATTTCAAGCCCCGCGGCCGCAAAATCAGACACCTCCGCGGGCTCTGCCACCAGCGTGGCCCCCGAGTCCTCCGCGGCGCCCTCCAGGGAGCAGCCCCTGTTTGACGAGCGGCTCAGATTGAAGTCCAGGCCCTCCAGCTCCTCCCTAAGCACCTTCACCTCCACACAGCCCATCATCCTCAACGCGACCTTCGCAGACGCCGCCCTGGCGGCCTGTTCCGCGGCAATCAGCAACAAACTCTCCCTGGCGTCCTTGATGTCCTCCAACTACTCTGTGTCGCCGCCGGCGGTGTCCTCGCTTGCCTCGCACGTGGCCCAGCCCTCGGACTCAAACTCTACGCTTGTTGCCGGCGCCACAGAGAATCTCTTGTTGAAGGCCAACGAGGAGTTGATGAGGGCGCGCACAAACTCGACCTCCTCGTTCACAAACCTTCTCCAGCTTCCGTTGCAGTTTTTCTCGCGCTCCAACAGCACCACCAGCATGGACAACAACCAGAACGGCAACCTCAACAACGGCCGCAAAAGCAGCACGGTTGCCACCTCCAACAGCAGCATCAGCACCAAGCTCAACAACGTCAACCAATTGAAGCTTGACTTTGCCCGGGTGCGCCAGAACCCCAATCCGGGCGGCAACGTGGTTCCTGCCAGTGCAAAGTCCTTGTTGAACACTGTGTTTGAGTCGCACATGTTTCATCAGCAGGACAGATACCCTCGGCGTGTGAGCCCGCAGAAGCCTGTGGAGCAGAAGAAGCCTGTTGAGGACGACGGCGACGATTTCGCGGTGGACAGCTACCACAACAGGGGGTGGTGAGTGAAGAGAAGATATGATACAATATATACTATAATGTTTGCAGATATCCGTCGTGAAATAAACACAATGTAATTTGTCCGGGATTTGAACCCAGGACGACTCAATGAGAGAGTAGGCGACTGAGCTACACAGAATGCATGTAATTGTACTAAATGGTATGTTTGATTAATTCAAGGATGTCGGAATTGAGGATAACTCTGATTTTGCAGTCAAGTGTGGATTGCCGCGCCTGATAGCCATGGCAGAAACATTATTCATCTGCCAGGGAGGTCAGTGGTTTTAGCTACTCAAGAACTGTCCTGCAGATAGATCGACTTTTACATTTGGCACTAGGAGGCCATAGATATATCTACATAAAGAATTGTGATGAACCTTGCCTACCAGTCTTATTGGATTCTGCTGTTCCATCAATTCGTCTCGTCTGTTCACATCGGTATCCCGATGAAAACAATTTGTATATAGATTCTGACCACAGCCGTAATCACTCTCTGGTAACCCGACTTCGAGGCCTGCTGGTTCTAGAACTTACAGAATTACAATTATCCTTGAGGCAGACCAGAGGAGCGCGAAATAAAGGACAACCTTCTCCTAATGGAATACTGATAATAATATTATGAAATGTGATGAGGCTGGCTTTTTGCCGGGGTCGCAAGAGAGCCCACAGGCCTGGACCCAGTTTGATGTTTGTGCTATGCTATTTTTGACTGTAGACAATTACGTGGCGCAGGAGTGAGAGGGACCCACAGTCGGTGTTCTGAGCAAATATTAATTACGATTTTAAGGCCAGACTAATTTAGTCCAAAAGTGGCTGCATATCTCAAACATTTGTGATAGTTTGAGTGAAAGTACTTCACTAAACTCGGGAAGTCAGTTTCAGAAAGTTATTTCGTGTCTCTATGAAAGCAGCAATCATGAGCCATACACTGCGTCCACAGATTTTTTCGCTTTAAGGTGCGTTTTGAAAATTTCGTCTTCAAAGCGTAGGAAAGAGCAAAAAGTCCCTTGTGTTTGAACTTATATTTATCATTGCGCAGTTGGAATCCAGGTATAAAAATTTCACCAATGATCGTGAAATTGGCGCAGCTTTCTACTGGTACTAATTTCAGAGAAATTGGAATCCTGAGTATGATAATCGTATTTACGCTCCTAATGTCAGAATCAATAACTTTTCAAAAACGTAATTTCCCCATGGTAAATTCTTGGGATCCCTCTTTTTTTTTCATCTAAATTTTCTAGGCAGGCCAAATTTTTGCAGGCACTGTATATGCGTAAAACCGACTTGTATTTTTCATAGAAAGAATACTGGGTGATTATCGGACACTGTGAAGTACTGAATCAAGCCATGATAGTGGTAAGATACTGAATCCATTGAATGAGCCAATGCAATGATATCTACCCATTGAACAAACCATGATAGGAATGATTTACTGGAAAACCCTTAATTGCAGCATTTGGCCACTTCACTTGCCTTCCCGGTTTGTCAGTCTAAAAACTATAATACACTAGTTTATTTTGGACGGAATGTGTATCACAACACCCTCCAAAACAAACCTACAATCATCTTTGACAGTAAACATTTAGACGATATAATCACAATAACTATGTAGGGAAATAAGAAAATAAGAAATTAATGAAGTAATAATAAAATAAGAAATTGAAGATAGCAAAATTATTAGTTAGCAAAATCATTATAGTTAGCAAAAGAAGAACAGTACCTCCTCGGCCACAACAACCAAATCCATTGGAATTGCCGGGCCATTAAAATCATCATCGTTTAGCAAAACAAGAAATGCGACAAATATAGGGGTCATAAATCGTTCATTCATTAGTCAATCGACTAATCTTCAAGTCAACCTTGAGATTTGTGATCGAGTTGAGCAAATTCTCGGCATGGAGGTTGTCCACATCAACATGCTCTGTGTTCGCAACGCTGAAATTCCCTCTCCCTCTGTTGACGGCGTTGGCATTCAACCGCAAAATCTTTTCAATCCGCTTCTCGTACTTCAATTTCAAGATGGCGTCTCTATTTGGATCTTCTTCAGAGAGGTAGTTGGCCTCATCTAAAGCCCCGTCAGACGTTTCTGGAGATGCTGCTGCTTCTCCTGCGTTGGGAGGCACATCATCAGGCTCCTTAACCATACCCTTCATACCTTCCATAAGGGTGAACTTGTCCAATTCAGAGCGCAACACCTTTCTGGATTTCAAATTGGTCTTCGTGTAAGGGCTGAATGCATCCGGATTCATCACTGCACAAAACCAGATTCGACTCTTGTATATCTTGAAAAGCTCAGTGATCAAGTCGCGGAAATCGTTTCTGCAATCGCAACAATAGTAGAAAACCATCTTTTTCTCATCGAACTGGAACTCCGTGTTGATAATCAGCAAGTCCATTATCTTGTTCTGTATCTCCTCGTTCGGTCCTAGTTTTCTAAGCAACGCTAGATTTTTGTTATTCAAGAATTCCTTCTTTTCACACGCAACGCTGAAGGCAGCAGCTTCATCGTGGACTTTTCTCGACAAATGCTCCACTTCTTTGCATGCAGCAAATCTCAACACAGTCTTAACAGGGAGGCAAATATATGGCTCATCCGCCACAGTGAGTCGGTCTTTCAGATTGCCTCCCTTATGGCGTCTTCGTCCTTGCCCTTGTGTTTGAGCACGGCCACGGCCGCGTCCACGGCCATTGCCGTTTCTGTTGTTGGTGCCGTTCTTGTCGTCTTTCTTGGGGGCGTCCATAAGCGGGCCCATGCTGTGTATGTGCTCACGCTTCTTGAGAAAGTTCAACAACACTACGAAATCCAATTCTACAGAGGGTTCTACAATGTGAACAATGTCATGGCCACGATCCGCGTCGACATACACAAGATCGTGCTTTTGGAGCAGCAAGTCGGTGTTACGATGAACCAAAAGGACGTCTAACCTTCCGGCTTTGGTACAGACAAGACAATAATTTCTGAGCGAGGCCGCGCTCTCGATGAGCGCGCTTTTGTCCTTGATGAATCTCAACAACTTTGCTATTTTGGCGGCATATGGTGCGTTTGGGTCAAGCAAGGCCATGAGTCGTTCATACACCCGTTCTGCGGTTTCGATACGGAAATAGAAGTCTGTGGACCGGTACAATCTGCGCAACGCTTCACAAGGAAAAATCATTCCGTTTATGACGAATAATCTGTCGATGGGGTTCTTAGAAGAAGGTTGCAATACTGTGATGGCGGCAGTGTTTGTTGTGTTTGTGGTATTGGTATTCGCAGTGGTGGCATTGCCGAACGGGGTGTTATTGCCAATGGAAATGATGTTGTTGGTATTGACGGTGTTTCCATTAGGGCCATTAGGGCCGTTAGGACCATTAATGAATCCATCAGCAGAGTTAAAAGCATTCATGTAGTTAATGCCTCCAATACGATTAGCATCCATACTATTGGTGTTAGAGCCATTTAAGTTAATATCATTGGTATTGAAAGCGCTGATACCATTTAAAGCGGTACCACCTACATTAATACCTCCATTTGTACTTCCTAAACCTCCACCAACGGTGGTGGCGTTACCAAAGCCACCATTGCCATCAAAAGCTTCGCGTAAGACGTCGCTGACTTCAAAAGTGGTTGCCGTTGCACTGCGGGGGTAACTTTGGCCAATTCCGGAAACGCTGTTGCTCCGTGGCTGCTGGGCGCCAACAACAGATCCGGATCCGGATCCTTGGCTAGCAGAGAAACCAGATCCTTCAAGAGTATACGAAAAATTTCTGAAATGGCATCTTCTGCCTGTTGGCGGGTTCACAAACCCATGAGGGGTTGATGGGACCAATGGGGCTGTCTTAGGAATTTGCTGCAACAGAGCGTCATTTCCGGAGAAAGAAAACGCTCTGTTGCTGCAGGAGTCGAGAGTGGTGCAGCTGATAGGTTCAGAGCTTTGAGTCAGCTGCTGAACAGGCTCAGTCACAGATCTACCGAGGGTAAAGTTGTTAAGAAAAGAAGGACGTCTAGTGGCGAGTTTTGAGTTTCCGTCTTCCAAATCCAAGGAAAGAGCGAAATCAACGCCAAAAGAGTTAGTCGAGCTTTGAGAGGAGAAAGGGTCCTCTGAGCCGTGGCTAGTAGGAGGGTTCCATATGAACTCTCTTCCGTTCACACGACTCCACGTGTGGCCCGAGGACGGGTTAGTCGAAGGCGACGGTTCAAACGCAGAGTCGTAAGCCAGGAAGGCGGTGTTTGAAGAAGAGAGAATGAGCTCTTTGGAAAACAACGACTTTCCACTTGTAGTGGAGGCAGAACGGCTGCGGTCGCTGTTCAGCTTTAGAGGTTGGTCACAAGATAAAACCAGGTCCATGTTGCTGTTTGCAGAACCTGTGGGGTCGATTGCAGGAGAGTTTGACGTAAAACGAGATTCTTGGTCTCGAGGAGCGTTACAGGGGGCTTGTGGTTGCATTGCGGGCAGAAAAACACGAAAATACAATACACAAGCGGTAGCGTTGGTGAAAAAAGAGAGTTCTCGGAGGTTTAGCAATCCAAGTCTTTTCAAGGAGTGCGATTCTGCAAGGCGATATAGAGAGTTTTTATAGTATTTGAGTTAATGTTTTTCGGTTTCTGAGTTTTAAAATTTGTGGATATTTTTTGATTCCACACTATTTGGACGTAAAATGTGACTGGATTTTTTTTGATTACACACTATTTGTGTGTCAAAAGTGATTGAGGCGGGGCGCGAACCCTCGACAGCAACCAATGGCCGCTGGACCCCTCTCTACCTGTGAGCTACTCAACGGTTGTACGGTCTTTTATTCTCACTTCGTGTATTACTTACTTCTAGCCCCTCGGGGTGCCAGTAGCAGTAATACAAAACAAATAATTGCTTTTAAAAAGAAACAACTCGGATGCAGCTACGCCCATCTACACAAATCGACACTAAAATGAATCGTCAACGTTCGCAGTACACATTCAGAAATGATATTGCTTTTTCTTGTTGCTTCGAAATCGTTCTATTCTGCTCCACTATTGTTCAATAGTTACAGATAACATGCAACATTGCTAACATTTAAGTCATCGTGCATTGTCTATTGTCTACCAACCTTCAGTGAGCGTGGGCGGACCATTCCACACTAAAGCCACTCGCACGGGGGCCCGCAGGGGGCGGATTCCGCACTCGCACGGGGGCCGGCAGGGGGCCGGCAGGGGGCGGATTCCCCACGCAAAACTGACAACTTTTTTCTGCGTGGCTCAAAACAGCTTACGAACGCTCTTCTTGGGCGAGCCCTAGCAATCAAGTTGAGGTAGACGCCGCATACCGTTGCTTTTTTTCCTTCGAATCCTCAATAATTTTCCGTCTGTGTTTCTTTTTTTTCGTAATGGCTTTTGGAACTGTAGAGATGCTAGAACGTTTTGTAGGCTTCCGTTTGAGCGTTTTCTTCTCCCTTTTGCTGACCTTTCCCAAATTGTCCAACCACCCGTCCAAACTCTGATTCGACGATTGCTTGATCACGTTTACTATCGACTTCAAGGCTGCCACATCTTCCTTTGTGTAGAACGTGAGAGCCCTGCCCGCAAGCCCATTACGCCCCGTACGCCCAATCCGATGGATGTAATTCGTGCTTGAAGTTGGCACGTCGTAGTTTATAATGATATTGACATTCTTGAAATCAATTCCTCTGGCCAACACGTCGGTACAGATCAAAACCCATATTTTACCCTGGCGGAAATCGTTTATGATCTGGTTACGCTGTTCGTCCGTCTTTTCCGAGTGTATCACGTCTATTTGTAAATTGTCGTAGAGCAACTCGTGAAACAATGCCTTGGCACGGATAATCGACTGCAAAAAAATTATCACAGGAGGTTTGAATTCACCCTCAGCAATCATATTACGTATGGCTAGAAGCTTGCCCTCTTCGTTCCCGCAAAACACAAGTTTCTGCTCAATATTGCTGTTGGCAGCTTGCTTGTTTCCTATGATCAAACGGAGATAGTCCTCGTGCATCACACTCTTCGAGATCTCCTCCACATGAGAAGGAATAGTTGCACTGAACATGATCTTGTTCACATCAACAGGACAATGCGAGAGCATTTTGTCAATTTTACTGAGAAAATTGCCCTCAAATAATCGATCTGCCTCATCGAAGACAACCAACTTCAAGTTTCCAAGTCCTATTTTTCCAAGTTCCACCAATTCATTCAATCGTGACGGCGTAGAGATTAGGCAATCAATTCTCTTGTCGTTGTACGTCTCGTCGTCTTCACTCTTCAATTTGTGCGCCAAGGACTTGTTCAAAAGCTTAAAATTCAACTGGTTGAATCCTCGCGTGAGCTTGGTCGACTCCTCAAAAATTTGAGTTGCAAGTTCCTTCGTTGGTGATATTATCAAGCATTTGATCCCGGTTCTCGTAGTTTTTTTCTTCCCAATAATCTCAAGCAATCTAATCACTATGGGTATCAAGAACGCCAAGGTTTTCCCCGACCCAGTAGGAGCACATGCCAAAAGGTCTCTTTTATTCAAGATCACGGGAATAGCTTCTGACTGGATCGCCGTTGGGGTGATGAATCCAGCCTCGATCAAATTGTTGATTAATTTCTTGTTCTTCGCAAGATCATACCGGCTGACAAGGTTATTGAATGTTTTTATTGGTAATGGAACGTCGTCGCCCGTGTATTTGGCCTTGTAGCTTTTTCTCAATTCAATCGCTTCCTCTATGGTCATTTCATCGTCATTCTCTTCCTCCTCTTCCTCTTCTTCCTTCTCTCCTGAGGTGTTCTGGTTTCTATTCTTTGTAGAATCACTGGTGTTGGCTATTTTCCTACTGTGAAAAAAATCAAGCTCTTTACTGATCTCACTGTCCAACTTTTCCTTCATTGAATCATCTTGATCATCATTGGCACCGGAGGTGTTACTCAAATATCTCTTGGTGTCTTTGGTCTTTTTGACGCTGGCACCACGCGACAACACTCTAAAAATATCCATTTTGACTATATCTGTTACAGTTAAGCTGTGTATTAATTTTCAATTGACTTCGATGAAGCTGCTATAGCTGTTAATCCTTCTCTTCTCCATTGATATGTCTCGGCCTAGAGCTAATATGAAAAAAAATTTTCAAACCACACAGGAAAAAAAAATTTTTTGATAGTGTGCAGCGCCTCATCGGCCATAACACTACCAGCACTATTTTTTTTTTGTATGGAAAATGCAAAAAAATAGTGAAGGATGCGAGGTTCGAACTCGCGCGGGAGTATTCCCAACAGATCTTAAGTCTGCCGCCTTAGACCACTCGGCCAACCCTCCAAAATCTGCTGATTTTCGCCGGGCTAGGTCTTTAGCGTTAGGGTCGTTACTAACTCTTTTTCTCTTGTTATGCCACAATACTTAACACCCGTAAAGTTCTACAACGAGAAACAACTCTTTTGTAACAAACACGCTGTAGAAACTTACAAGTGTTTGTCTAAAACTATACTTCACAGCTTTTACGCTTGAACAAGAAACCTCGACACGTCAAATGCTTCCCTGCGGGGCATCGACCATTGACTATGTATCAACTCTCATGAGCTCTATATAGTCAAATATATATAACACATGTCTCGGTAGCTAAGAACTCATAATGAGCGCGTAATATATATCAATAAATAGGGTATTGAATTCAGAAGGTAGTTGACAAATTCGCCTAAAAACCTGCCAAGTCTAAGTGTGCCCTGTTGCGAGAGATCTGGGTACAAAATATAGTTGTAGTTCTACGGGCTCTAGATTTCGTTTGATTTCCAGAAAGCTTGCGCTACTTCACATGTTTGAAGTTGGTGGGCAAGTGTGTTGCCTGGCACTAGGAATAAATTACAGTAGGGACAAATGCGACTGGAGATTAATTAAAGTTGTTCCAAGACTAAAGGCATGGAGGGTTTCAGTCAGGCATTAATAGTTGAGTGCCTAGAATTAGAACCCTGCGTCTTTCATAAGACTTTACACATTAGCCTGTGCGTAACTAAAAGCTCCTTGGGATTATTAAAAAACAAACTGTACGTCCTTCTTCGAAACAAAGTTTTTACATTACCAATTCTTGTCGGGACTCTTTTGGAATCAGATCTGAACCACGGTTGGAGATACTATATAGTGTTAGATACTTGCTGGGAGTTAGTCATCGTAATGTTTCCGTGTATTTTGCGAGTCTTCCTTTTTATCTATCTCCCTGTTCTGTCTGTCGATTCTATGTATGTTCTCCGATATTCTCTGTCTTAAATG
Organism: Saccharomycopsis sp. NRRL Y-5750; assembly: GCA_030564765.1. Classification (NCBI taxonomy): domain Eukaryota; kingdom Fungi; phylum Ascomycota; class Saccharomycetes; order Ascoideales; family Saccharomycopsidaceae; genus Saccharomycopsis; species Saccharomycopsis sp. NRRL Y-5750. The sequence continues at coordinate 132,398 of JAKTZD010000021.1, read as the reverse complement.
GCATAATTTCTGAATATTTTTCCTCAGGGACTTTCCTTATTTTTCACGTATAATTTATTCAGTGCCGGACCAATTTGTTCTCGCTGATCGGCCTTCATTCGCCAAACCAGTTTCTGCTCCTGACAATTCTCACTATAATTTGCAACTTATGTGGCTAGCTGTTCTTCAATCAGATATTCATCAATTCTACTTAGGAAAATATTGAGAGGCATAAATTCAAAATTAGATATGAGGAAGCGTAAAAGAATACGAATCCAGACTAGCTTATACTTCACAATATCATAAGATCTGAACACCAATAGAAAGTTGCGGATAGCTACATTACAAGCTTAGTCGATCATAGAGTTATGCCTGTTAATGCTGATCTACCTAACCATCCCAGAGGCTTGGAGCGTGCGTCATGGAACTTGAGGAAAGTTTGAGAGAACTCAAAATCGAACTAGAGTCCCTTGATACTGCAATCGAACTATTAGATGCGAAGTTGGACGAGAAGTTGGACGAACGGATGAGAAGATTGAAGGAATCCAGCAGATTATTACTTGAGGAGCTTGAAGAAATGATGAATGCTCCAATTGAGGAGGGCACGACTAAACCGACTGAAAACGGAGCGAAAGAGGGCTCGGAAATCGTTAGTGAAAACGATAAACCCCCACCTTCTTTAACTCAGCAGACTAAAATGTGAGAAAACACATAAACCACAAAAACAATGAATAAGTCAAATACTTAATATCTGCTTTTGGTGATATCAACAAAGGGTACCACAAAAAGCACACATTCTCCCAGTAACATCAATGGCTGTGATAACTGGCACCATGCGCTACTTTTTGGACCTTGCTCTTTTTGTGTAGACTATTCACTTATCTTTCATCATTTAACCCACATCATGGACAAATGGCAAAAACAAACCCACCACAACACCCATATACTATCGAAAGCGATACACCAAACTACGTGGAGGCACAATTAACACCTCACATACTGAGCGTAATCTTCCACTCACAAAGGTCTCAAAAGCCCCGAAACCTGTCCTCAGCTTATTGTTCCAAGCGGCTATCGGTCAAATCTTGGACCTGGCGGCACTTAAACGGAAGGTTGGAGCCACCGACATCAAATGTCCAAAATGCAATGACAGCGAGCCACTCCTAGACTACGTATTTACGTGTGATGTATGGCGCGGAGAACAAAGACGCTTTGGTGTCCATAGAGACGTCTTTCAAAAAATCTGAAAAGACCATAAACAACTACAAAAGGTTGTCAAATACTGATACAAAATCCACGGAATTCAAGATACCACAACTGCGGACTAAGTTCCGTCAACCCTTATTTTAACTCCCTCTTATAAATACACACACCCACTCACCGCTCCTGCTAATGCTGAAGTATAGGCAGCTATATGCGATAATACACCTCTGAATACTTGATATCCTCGATGAGAATCGATTGTGGAATCCTCATTTCGATAATGACGAACATCAGCACTACTCACGTGGAGCAAATAAACCCGCGATATTCTTCAAAACGAGGTTTTTATGCCGTGCAGCTTTTCCTTCTTTGATACTTATATATATCGTCACAGATGCGTGATAAACTCTATATAGAAGCTTAGAATGCTAGAATGAGATACATCTTATCTATTTATCTATCTATTCCAGTATTTTTTCATACTTCAGAATGCTGGTAATGATTGAGAATATTGCTGTTGCACTGGCGATGAAAAAAAAAAAAGAATAAAACGAAGCACCACCTTAGGGTAGAACTATCATATAGTAGAAAGTATGACAGGCATTCTAGTCTCTTGAGAGTCCGGTAAATATCAATGTAATCAGACATTTCGTGAACAATTTCTCTTCTATCTGTACATGTTGAAATTATTCACAGAAAAAATACGCATTAAAACAAAACGCATTTTTTGCACAATAAATTAAACGTTTTAGCTGGCTTTGTTTGTTGGTAAGATTCCCTCGAAACCTAATCCAATATTCTTTGCCAATTCATTCATAGATTCTGGTCTGTTTCCTGGTGCTAATCATTTGTGTCAGTCGGTCTCTCGCTCTACTTTCGTTCAACTCGCTGTGTCATCAGCACTCAATTTAATTGATCTACGTAAAGCAGCGGACATGGACAGGTAAAAATCTTCACTTACAGATATGGAAAAGCTTACGAATAGTACTTGATAGTAATTATGGAAAAGCTTACGAATAGTACTTGATAGTAAATATGGAAAAGCTTACGAATAGTACTTGATAGTAAATCTGAATATTCATTAAGATCTTAACAGTATAAAAATTAGCCACAAATATGGGGATGAGAAATGAAGTGAGTATTGAGCAATTAGAGTCGTAGAGCAGCGTATATGTGAATTAATGATTGATGTAATGCCAAAGACTAGTATCTGTTAGCACCAGTTGAGGCTTCGCTTTCTACTTTGAAAATGACAGGCCATCCAACCACAGTACCAAGGAACAAACCCCAACCACCAACATGCTTGAGGACACGGGATGGGCCGTTAGAACCAATTCTCTTAGCGCTGGTTTCAGCAAGGTTTCTAAGAACAGGAGTAGCAATCATTATGTGAAGTTGTTGAGTTGTTGTTGAAAAGGAGGTTTATGAGTTATCTGACTATCAAGACAATGGATTGTTGTATATTGTTAAGATATTGGGATAGTATAAGAAGATAAAGATTACTGAGAATGAAAAAACATGGAACATCTGAACCATTTATATATATGCCTAAAAGAATCCCATGGCCAATCTTGTCTAGCTCAGGACTGCCATGAATTTGCATATATGTGAGTTCCATTACAAAATGCTCGCCTTTGATTCGTCTAAAACTCCCCTCAGAAAAATCATGTTATTTTTTCAGTCTCCTCTTCTCACAAATCACGCATAAATCATCTTCCATTTTCAAACTCTTCCCACAAAACTGGCCTTTTTTTCGCTTCCTTAAAAGAATATTCATTTTATCTGCATAAAAAGCGGTCGACAGTTTTTCTATTGAATCTATTTTTTCGGTCCACGACCAACTGCCGGTCCACATAGATCGGAATATTCAGTTACGAGCAGAAATGTCATGGTATAATAGCCAAATATCGGCTGATTGTTCTTCCGAGAATGACTAGGGCTTTATAGCATAACCATGGCTGAATTCCTAAGGGGCGTTTACCGAATATCGAACACCGATACGTTGTTATACCGAGATTCGATCGATGGTTGAGGCTTAGAATTCAGCGCTCTCTATTCGATATTCGGTTCAACTGTTCCTCATCAGATTACAGCCCTGCTCAAAATAGGTACAGCGCCATGCCGTTCTAAAGATAGTTTCCAACTGTTACGTTCTTTCAATAAGTGTATATAAAGTTCAAACTGTCACAGACCGATGTTTTGTCCATTTGCTAGACACACATTGTAAGTGAAACACCCGTTTCCCTCAATTTTCTTGCTTTTTTCCTGCTTTGACATGCAGCACCGCAAAAATCAAAATCTGACATATTACAAAAACCTCTGCTTTCATGCAAGCAATGCATATAAAGCCCTCTTTGGTACCTGAATCATATCCATAACATAATGTAGACAGTTGTTTGGCTATTTTTAGGAGGATCTATCTGCAAATTCTAAAACTAAGCGAGATGACACTGAAAGACGTAATCGAAAGAAACAAAAAAGGGACTTATCAAGTGCGGCTGTTTCTGGTAAAAATGGGCAACGAATCTATAAGAGAAGCATCTGCCGCCACTCTCGAAAGAGGATCCCAGGGTCGTGTTCATAAATGAAAGCACCAAAACTTCTCACGAGCCATTTGAAATAACATCACCACCAGTAACACCACCACCAGACAAAATGCTAATCGATCGGGAAATCACTATAGCTACAGTCAATTTAGGCTCTAATACCGTATACTTGTACTCGTCAGACGCACGCACAGCAACAAAAACTAGCGAAGCACACAGCTCTACTTCACCTATCAAAACTACACATAGTTCAGCTTTCTCACATATAACGACAGTAGCACCAAAGTCTAGTTCCACGCACAACTCAAAGCCTTCTGACGTAACTACATTGACATCATCAATTGAAACTCCTGGTAGATCAAGTATAATCAGCTCGACCAAATCATACTCCAAGAAGGCCACTTTAACTACGATAAGCTCGTACTTCTACTTGGGAGAAAATCAGTCAACAGAAACAGCCACACCATCTTTAACAGTACTTACGAGCAACTTGGTTAGTGCACCCAAAAGTACTGAGAGTGCCAAAAGCAGCACCACTTCCACCGCCACACGTGCATTCACGAAATCTGACAATGCTTCACCCAACCTGAAAAACAACGCGCCAACAATAGCTATAGTTGTCAGTGTTATAGTATTTGCAGTTATAGTATGCTTGTTGGCGACCTTCATCTACAAAAATCAGAAAGGTGATGATGAAGACAATTTCAGAGGCTTGAGCTATACAGAGGCAATCAAAACCCGAACACATAAAAAACGGTCTAACTTGAAAAATAAGCAGCTTGGCAACGAATACTATGATATTGATTTAAGAGTAATGGAAAATCACCGTAACTCAACCCGAAGCTTCGGCAGCCAAGACAGAGAGACCAATACCCACTCAGCCAGAAGCAGCATAAGTAGTCTAGGCGACTCAATCAAATCTGAATACTTTATTCAGGATGGACCCGCGGCAGACCCTGTAGTCGAGTTTGCTAATCTGCGAAATATGCAGGTTAAAGATCAGCGCCAAACATTCGTAATTAGGTATCCGTCGAGAGCTAGATTCAGCAGCCGAGGTACGATAATTGACGCTCATCCTGCAAAACTGATAGACTTGGAGACCATAGATACAGGACAGGAAGAAAATCATGGTACAAAGAATGAAAGTAACGGCGATGAGAAGAGGGTTATATCCGGTAGAATTGTCCCAGAGAGAGTAGATGACACGACGCAGTTCAAGTTCAGATCATTCAAGTTACTCAAAAGAGAATCTGTGGATAAAATAATGAACAATAGGAGATCAGTAGTAGCTCAAAGAATCAAAACAATGTTCTCGACTGAGAAAGCTTCCCAATCTCCGTTGCCGTCGCCATTATTGACGACCCTTTCCAAATGCGAATCCTTGATTAGCAGAAATCATGGTTGATGGACATATTACAGAGCATTTCTAACTTCTTTTCATATAGACACCTGCTTGAAATCATTATTATCATTATCATTATCATTATCATTATCATTATCATTATCATTATCATTATCATTATCATTATCATTATCATTATCATTATCAATATCATTATCATTATCATTATTGTTATTGTTATTGCTATTGTGATCATATATTTTGTTTCAGCCTTCTCAATTATTGTATAAAAATCTGGGTGTACTTCTAGGTAGATACCTTATGATTACATAAAGCATTACAAAGACAAAAAAAAAGTGGTTCGGGAACAAATCCGTGTGCATGAAGAACCGGTTGGCGTTTCTATATCAAGTTAGTAAGCCTTACTTTTTATTAAGGAAGTGAGTCTCGGAATCCAACGCTCTTAATCTAGCAGCGGCTTGCTCACTAGTCAAATCTCTTTGAGCTTCACCCAACATTTCGAATCCGACCAAGAATTTCTTGACAGTGGCTGATCTCAACAATGGTGGATAAAAGTGCATGTGGAACCAAGAATTGTTGATCTCTTCTTCCGTACCGTGCAATGGAGCTTGATGGATACCCATAGAGTAAGGGAAGAACGTGTTGAATAAGTTGTCGTATTTCGTGGTCAACTGCTTGATGATGGTAGCCAAGTCTTCCTTTTGAGCCTCGCTGAAGTCTTGTAACGATCTCAAATGTTGCTTTGCGATCAACAAAGTCTCAAATGGCCAGGTTGCCCAGTAAGGAACAACAACGATAAATGAGTCATTTTCAAGAACAATTCTTTCTTTTTCCTGCTGTTCTAACTTGACGTAGTCACCTAACAAGTGGGAGCCGTGATTCTCTGTTTTGTATTTCCCAATGTTGGTCAATTCTCTGCTCACCTCGCTAGGAATGGTGTCCAAACACCAAGCCTGTCCGTGAGGGTGAGGGTTGGAGCAGCCCATGGCTGAACCCTTATTTTCAAACAACTGTAAGTACTTGTAAGGGGCTTTTCCTTCTTTATACTGCTGTTGCAAGTCAGTGTATAATTCGAGCCACACATTGACCACTTGCACGAGTTCTTGTTTGGTCATCAATGGCAAAGTAACCCCATGATTTGGAGAAAAGCAAATAACGAAACATTTTCCTTTAACACCTTCGGTCTTGAACAAACGCTTTTTCAAATCATCCTTATTCAGATCGTCCGCAGGTTCTGTATAGTCAGGCTGGTCCAATTTGACAGCCGAAAAGTCGTTCGGAAAAACATAGGTTGATGTGTACTTAGGGTTAACATCGCCCTCTTCACCAGCTCTTTTATTACCTGGACACAAGAAACATTTTGGGTCGTATGATGGTAATTGCTCTACATGAAGCTCCTCCTTAGCACCTAACCAAGGTCTTTTAGCTCTGTGAGGGGAACAGAGAACAAATTGGCCAGTTAATGGATTGAAACGACGATGAGAATGGTCGGTGAAATCAAAAGATGATGACGACATTTTTTTTCAACTATCGGGATGTGCCGTTATTATCTAGTTGATGAGTGTTGCTGAGTATCTCAATAAGCAGTGATTTGTACGAAAATCTTCAACTGAAGGGGAAGTAGAAGTAGTCGGAAGTAGAAAATTCTTTTACCTTAAAAAAAGACATTCTCCCACATATTTGTATATTTATATAATCAGTCCTAATGAACACATCGAGATACTTTTCGAAAGCACGAGTTTCATTCTTGAGAATCTTAACAAACTTTTTCTCTATTTTAATTCTTCCATAACAATAGCAAAACAAGCTTTCGGCCCCCACTATGTCCGTCCCATGGGCAACGGGTTATTTAAAAAATCATTTTTGGGGGGTGTGAGTCAAAAAAGTCCCTGACCGTAAACTTTTGAGTGAAAAGAGGTGCATGATCATCCACCCGCCCACCCAAACTAAATTGAAACAGAAGATGCAGTTATCTTCTCGTTAGTGCATTTCCGGAAAATCACAATCACCTGGAGAATATGCTACCGGTGGTGATGAGTTGGTGACCGCATTCCAACTTTATGGCTACCTGGTAAAGATGCATTTCGATAAAATAGTTTTTCCAGGCCGTTTTTTGTTACGCTGGAAAGAAAAAAAAAAGGAAAGAGCAAAGTTTACCTAATTGAAGAAGAGTGTAGCAGCGAGTGAGGAGCATTCACACCACCTGATAGGTATTCGAGAACTGTTTTCCTGCTTATTAATTAAACTGAATCATTCCAAAACTTACGCCAGTGATTCACGGGTATACACTGACAAATTCTCCTCTTTTTTTGGTTTCATATTTGTACATATTTGTCGATAGAGAGGACCGTCGGAGAAAATAGAAAACAGAATAGCACAAAATTTTCACAATCGCAGCAGCCATATCTCCAAACAGTCTATGCCCGCTAGCAGTTGCAAGAAATGCAAGAGGATACGATGTTTGAAAGGAGGGTATTGGTAACAGGTGGAGCTGGCTTCATTGGTTCCAACTTCCTAAATTCAATAGTGCTACGATACCCCAAATACCTATTTGTATGCATAGATAAGCTTAGTTATGTTAGCGACTACAGCACCTCATTTATCGACCAGTTGCTTGTTTCAGAAGCCCAAAACTTCGTCTTTATAAAACTCGATTTGGCCAAAGAGTACGAGAAGCTCAAGCAGATTGTTGTGGAACAATATCAGTTTGATGACATTATCCATTTTGCAGCCGAGTCGTGTGTGGACAGATCTTTCAAAGACCCACTTTTTTTCACCTACAACAATGTCATTGGAACTCAGAATCTTTTGGAAAGCTTTAGGATATTGCAACTGAACAGGTCCAAAAAGGACTATCGTTTTGTTCATATATCAACTGACGAGGTTTACGGACAGCAAGAGATCAATAATTCTGTTGATGAGCTTTCTAGGTTGAATCCTTCGAATCCATACTCAGCAACCAAGGCAGCAATTGATCTTATCATTAATTCGTACATAAAATCATACAAACTTCCTGTTGTGTTGATCAGGTCGAACAATGTCTATGGAAAGGACCAGTATCCAGAGAAGCTCATACCCTTGACCTTGGATTGTCTCAAAAAAAGACAGCCCGTCCCATTGCATGGTGCTGATGGCAGTTATTTACGCAAGTACTTGTTTGTCAGTGATTTCATCGCTGCGATAGAATTGCTTTGGAATCATCAAGATGTCAACGAGATCAGCGGGGAAATTTACAACGTTGGAAGCGATGAAGAAATCTCAAATTTGAGCCTTGTGGAACTTATTTGTAAGAAATACTTCAAATGTAACGAGATAAATGTGTTTGACTATGTCAAATTTGTCGAGGATAGGTGTTTCAACGATGCTCGTTACGATATAAACTACAATAAAATCAAGGCTTTGGGATGGTCGCCAAGAATAACACTAGATGAAGGATTGAACCAGTTGATCAGCTGAGTTGGTAATGCTCAAATAGTACAATTCATAGAGAGTTAATTTTTTCACTTGCTCCTAGATAGAAAAAAATGTATTGCTAGTGCAGAATTAGTATCATAGTTATTTTATCATTGTTATTTTATTATGGTAATTTTATCATTGTTCATTTTCATTGAATGTCAATACCGTTCATGTAAACGAGTATTTGATGATAGACCCATACACTTCACCTTTGTGTAACACAACCTGTTTGTATTTGTCAGTGTTGACAGCATTGATGAATCTGCTAGGTTCAACTGCGAAACCACCACGTTTACCGTATCCCTTGGTGTTCATGTAGTTACCGGTATAGAACTGGAAACCTGGCTCGGTAGACGAGACAGTTAATTGGGTTGGAGAGTGAGCGTTCTTAGCAACGACAAGATCTCTCAATGGTCCTTTACGAGTGTCCAATTGCTCGGAGTCGGCATCAACTATGAAGTAGTTATCGTAGAATTGCTCGCCAATGAGGAACTCTTTGCTAGTCTTGATTTTATCGGTTTCTCCAGTTGGAATCAAAACCTCGTTGACTTTCAAGAAGGTGTCGCTGATAAGCTTGAAGGTTGTTTCGTTGATGTTCTCAGTCTGAGCCAAGTTGAAGTAGTTGTGGTTGGTCAAATTGACAATAGTGGCATTCTTAGCCGAGGTTTCGTCAAGCTTGCTTTCAAATTCAAGCTGCAAGGATTTGCTTTTGGAGACACTGAAGGTGACAGTTGTGGTCAAATCACCAGGATAGTTATTGTGGCCATCAGCATCATGAAGCAAGAATTTTAAAGCAATAGCTTCTTCAGCTGTACCTCTGGCAACTTGAGAAACAATTGGACCGAACCATACTTGTTTGTCAAAACCAACACCACCGTGCAAGGAGTTAGCCCCACGATCGTTGATTGCAAGCTGGTAAGTTTCGCCTTCCAAGGTGAATTTACCTCCGGCAATTCTGTTAGCACATCTACCAATAGTGGCACCGAAGAATGGATTATTTTTCAAGGTTTTGTAATCTTCAAGGGTAGGGAAGTGGGTGATAACGGACTTCCCATCAACTTCAATATTTAGAATTGTAGCACCGTAGTTGGCCAAAGTGACTTTGAAACCCGGGTATTCAACAGTATGAATTCTTTCTGGCAATTGGTAATCAACACCAGAATTCTTGTAATGTTCGACATTAAACCCAAATGGATTCTTGGTGGTCCAGTTCCAAAGATCGCGACAAGCGTCTTCAATGGTAAGCTCTGTGTGCCACTTCAATTCGGTGTTGGCTCTTGTTGGGACAGCCGTTAAGTTCAAAACGTCACCGGCTCTTCTACCAACAACTTCGTAAGGCAATTCACGACCGACGGCCTTACAGAAGGCATGGTAGACGTCAAAGACGGTAGAACCGTTACCGGTACCGAGATTCCATTCACGGTAAAGACCAGAGTCTTTTTCAAGGTTGGCCAAGTATTTCAAGGCAGCAATATGACCTTTGGCCAAATCAACTACGTGAATGTAGTCTCTAATTGGAGTACCATCATGAGAGTCGTAATCATTACCAAAAATGGATAGCTTTTCACGTCTACCGATTGCAACTTGAGCCAAGTAAGGTAACAAGTTGTTTGGGATTCCTAATGGATCCTCACCCAACAATCCAGATGGATGGGCACCAATAGGGTTGAAGTATCTAAGGATAGCACATCTCCAGAATGGATCGCTGGTCTGGAGATCTTTCATAATATGCTCGATCATCCATTTGGTCTTTCCGTAGGGATTAGTAGGACCTGTAGGACAGTGTTCAGGAATTGGAATCATGCCCTCGAATCTGGTGGCATCACCGTAAACGGTGGCAGAAGAAGAGAAGACAATGGTTTTGACGTTGTTTGCCTTCATGGTCTCCAACAAAGAGACAGTTCCTCCGATGTTGTTCTCATAGTAATCGAGAGGGATCTTGGTGGACTCACCAACAGCTTTCAAGGCGGCAAAGTGGATAACTGCAGAGATTTTGAATTTTTTGAACACCGCATCCAAAGCTTTTGAGTCTCTCAAGTCGACATTGAAAAAAGGAATTTGCTGTTGGACAATATACTCAACTCTGGTGACGGCATCGTACGAGGAGTTGACCAAATTGTCCACAATGACAACCTTGTAGCCATGGTTGATCAACTCAACCACAGTGTGGGATCCAATGTATCCAGCACCTCCAGTGACCAAGATATATTCTGACATTTTGTTTGATGATAAGTTTACTTAGTTAGCACAATTTGATATTCAAACAGAAGATCTATTCGAATGTTGTATCTATCTTGCAGAAGAGAAAGAAAACAACTATAATCAAATAAAGATCATGTGAAGGAGTTATAAAAGAGAGAAATCAAAATCGACATTTTCAATATTAATATATTGGTATTAACTCAATTGAATAGTTTTCAGCTTCTTTTTTTTTTGGGTGCCTTTGCACTGTAAGTAACTAATTCTCTTAAAATAATAGCCTAACAAATGGCGTGCTCTAACAGGCATTACTCTCTGTGGACAAAACACATTCCCACCTAGGCGGACGGACGCAGATCTGCTGGGGGCCTTCCAGACAAGAGACCCGTCCATGTGGCTCTTCGGTGGCTTCCCAAATACAGGTGGCCCCCTCCAATAAGCTTCCTCTTTAGACTCAGGCGGGTCTTTTTAGGCGTCCGGAGGCAGAACAGCTCGTGCTCCACAAAAATAAACTCCAGGCTTTCAGTACGGAGAAATAACCCGAGAATAAGTTTGGGGGTGCAAGCTAGTATGGCAATAGTTTATCCAGCCCAAACCTTCTCGGAACGGACTCGCTTTCTCGTATTCGCAATCTTTCCTAACATTTAGCAACTCTATAGTTTATTTCTGAGGATTAGGTGTATCTTCGCTATTCAGACTACTAGCGTCTCGGATCAAACCTCGGCCTCACCTCGAGGTGACGAGACTAAATCTAGAACAGGTTGTTCTTGTGTTCTTTTTTTTTTAATGCAACTATAGAGTCTTTCTCTGGTGATCATTGTCGTTAGTTGCTCCGTTTGTTGACGTTTTCACACAAGAGCGGGTTTTTTATCAAATTGCCTACGATCTATGTAAGTCTTCTCCACAAAACAAAATAACTTGTGCTTTCGTTTTAAATGTTGTATGCCAATAGATAGAGAAGGGAAGGTCTCGTCGAAGTAAAAAAAAGCCGCGAGAAAGACTAGTCTCCGCCATGGTATGATCAACCTCCAAGCCAAATTTAGTCCTTTAGCTTCAAGGTTCCCCGTAGGTTACACAATCTTACTCGCCCACCCCAGGAATTTCTCCAAGTATTTCTCACTCTTAAAAAAGCTTATTTGAGCTTCAGGTCACTGAAATTGAGAATATTCGGGCGGTTGGAACGGTGGGACACCAGCCAAACCACCTTGAGACGCTTTCCACACATCATACATCGAGCTAGGTATTCTTTTATTGATCGCTATTTTTTTCTTTGTGTGGATCCCGATAGATGTGATATTTTAAGACCGATTTTTGGGTGGAGAATAATTCGCTAGTGCGGTCCTGCCGTTTAATTGGCCCAGGAGAATAAGTAAAAAGGATCTTGAACGACGTCTCGAAAAACATGATTTTAATTCCAGTTTCATCGAAAAAATAATAAAATCCTCACAGTTCCTCTGTTTTAGTGAATGCTTCTCGAGGTTTGATTTTATTTGTATTGTCCTGTGTGGCTTTTTACTCAGTGTACCAAATACAAATCTTGCACCAATACAACCAATTAATAAACGATATATATAATGTCACTTGTGCCAACTTTCAGCGACTTGAGCTTCTATCATTATCCTGACGTTCAGATTGATAGATACGAACGGTTGAAAAATATCTACAAAGAACACTTCAATGGGAAAGCTCCGGAATTCATCAGCAGATCTCCCGGAAGAGTCAACTTGATCGGTGATCACATTGATTACTGTTATTTCCCTGTCTTGCCGATGGCAATCGAGAACGATGTGATCGAGGCCATTGGTACTAATGAGCAACATGAGATCAACCTTGTGAACACAAACGATGCCTTCAAGCCAGAGACGATAAAGCTTCCTGCCGATGGCTCAGTAATCAAAGTCGACGAAACCCACAATTCCTGGGGCAATTACTACAGATGCTCGTTGATCGTTGCTCACGAGTTTATTCTTTCAAAGAAAAACAGCACCAACACAGATTTCTCAAAAGGATTGAAAGGAATGAACATTGTTGTTGACGGGACTGTTCCTACAGGTGGTGGGTTGTCTTCCTCAGCAGCAATCTGTGTCGCATCTACGTTAGGAATTCTAAGAGCCAATGGGGTTGAAAACATCACCAAAGAAGACTTGACCAGAATTACGGTTGTTTCTGAACATTACGTCGGTGTAAACACCGGTGGAATGGATCAATGTGCATCTGTGTACGGTGAAAAGGACAAAAGTTTGTTCATTGAATTCAGACCAAAATTGACTGCCACTACATTCAAGTTTCCTGACTTTGCCAAACCACAATCTCCATTGGCATTTTTGATCACCAACTCCTTGGTGGTTGCCAATAAACAAGAATCTGCGCCAGTGAACTATAACTTGAGAGTTGTTGAGGTGAGCGTTGCTGCTGAAATTTTAGCTTACGTTAACGGAAAGTTGAAATTGACCCAGGACTCCAACTTAAGTACCGGTACCTTGAGAGGATTCATGGACGAATATTTCCTTGCTCAAAATCCTAATGAAAAACCATGGAATGGCAAAGATATAGAAGTAGGAATTGCTAGATTGACCAAGATGCTTGAGCTAATTGAAGAGGAAAGAATCTTCAACGATGAGGAAAAAATCGGGTTCACCACCGAGGCCGCTGCAAAGAAATTAGGAGTTTCGGTCGAAGAATTCTCCAAAAGATTTTTGAGGCAATTCCCCGTCAGATACGAAAAGTTAAAAATTTATCAAAGAACCAGACACGTATACATGGAGTCCTTGAGAGTCTTGGAAGTGTTGAAATTGTTAAGTGAGACTGAAGACAAATTGGAAGGTGCGGAGAAATGCAATGCATTCCTCAGTAAGTTGGGTGACTTGTTGAATGGATCTCAATTAACATTAAGCACGTTATTCAACAACTCCACTCCAGAATGTGAGAACATTGTTACTATTGCCAGAAACAATGGATCGATAGGAAGCAGAGTGACCGGAGCCGGGTTTGGAGGGTCATTGGTACACTTGACTACGGAAGACAAGTTGCCATCACTTATTGATGCGCTAACCGAACAATACTACAAAAAGCAATTCCCAGGGATCACCAAAGAGGAACTTAAAGAAGCTATAGTTGTCTCCAAGCCTGCTACTGGCAGTTGTATTGTTACTCTTTGAGACACAACGCTTACCAGCATGCGGAGAACGACGGAAGTTTAAAAGTGAAGCTAGTCCTTTGATTTGTCCCTTTTTTTATATAGGAGTGTAACCAATACTTTAATAACGACAATTTTTTTACAAAAATCATGGTAGCGAAACAATTTGTAAGCGTAAACGTTTTGAAATCTAGATTGAGAAGCCTTTCGGGAGATCTGTCCATTTCCCAGATAGGAATGTACTGCAGCTACTCCTTCGAATATAATTGAAGCAATTATAATTGCAAAAGTAAATATCAATATAACCAAAGCAATAGTTATGGTGGCAACAGGACAGCTATAACAGCTCACTTAGTTAAGATTTTTCTTATTTTGAGTTCCCCCAATTTCGCTGTATGGCATTCCGAATGTGTAGTGAGGTTGTGGAGAGGAAAATTTTTCTTGACTAGTTTGGCGTGGGTTTCTCGGTATGTGCTGCGTTTCTAGATTCGGATTAAAATTGTTTTACCTTTATTTTGGGAAACTATTTTGAATCATTTTCATCAGCGGGTCTTACATTGACCACACTATTATAGTACACTGTAGCATGTTATTTCAAGAATGTGTGCGCGGGTAGGGTTGTGCATTAGTTAAAGGATTTACTAAGAAAACAGAGTAGTTTCAAATAAAAAAAAGCTGCTGACTTACATGATTGTAATGTGTTGGCGATTTTCATTCAGGAGTTTGAGAACCCAAAAACCTGGAGATTTAAAAAGGGAAAAACTAAAATGAAGGAGGAAAAACTCTTTGAGCCGTAAGGTGTATCCGGAACAGCCTGTAAAAAGATCTAGCCAGCAGTTTTCACTATTTTTCACTGTTAAGGTTATTTTCTAAAGCCTGAACATAACTGGATGCGTGTATAGCAGTGATTCAAATTATGATATCATGTTTGTACTTATGTGAACTACTTGCATTTATAGTCTGCAGCCGTAAGCTTTGTGAATTATATAGTAAGGGAGGAAGGCAAAAAGATCTCCGGAAAAAAAAACAGACATCTTACGATATATCAGATCCCTTGATGATTAATTCGGGGACTGGCAGCATTGATTAATTATCATCTGTGTAAGTATTTTCGGAAATAAGCAATATTCCAATAGCTGGAAAAATCATATTGTTGTCACCTCCGCATTTAGATATGGCCTGGAAGTAATAGTCTAAGCCGTGATTCACAAATAAACCTAAAAGAGAGGAAACTGGAGGTGCTGGGTTGTCTATGACTTCGAATTGTTAATTATGTGTGTGACTGGTAATTCACGGATAAACCAGGGTGGGACATGATTATAAGAGGAGAGCACATAAATGCATTTAAAGTGTTTACTCATGCAGGAAAAACTAATTATATATTTTCCGTAAACAATGTAGCGTTCCCCATCTTTTCGCTTTGCGAAAGAAAAGATGTTGAAACGCCCTTATTTGGCCGCTAAAAATTAAGCTATAAAAAATTTTCCCGAGCTTATTACGTGTCTAGTGAAGGCAAAAGTTTTTCCTTTGAATTAAACCGAAATGAAAAAGCAAGACCCCAGAGTATCTCCGCACTTTTCTGTGTGATTAAATTTTACTCCTATTTTCTGCTTTATTGCGGTGATCACAACTGCTTTATTTACGGATTTCCGCACTGGGGTTTTTATCCTCATATGATGTGTCCACAAAAGTGCACTCAGCTGTCCCATCTGTCTGTTTTGATTACAGTGGCTGATAATGTATATAGAAAATATAAGCAAACAACATGGGGTGGCAAGCAGAAAAACATGAGATCATAAAAAAACTGCAGTTTGTCAGAACTTTCTTATTTTAGCAAGAAAGAAAATTTTTTGGCTTCCTCGTTCAGTTTTATGTACCCCCATTTCCCCATATTTGTTGTTTTTCCTCAGTTGATTGACCGGAATCTAATTATAATTTGCAAGCATCATGAAGAGGATATTTGTATGACGAAGTTTCAGTAGCTGGCTAGTAAATATACACAAAGGAATATTCCTAAACGATAAAATAGCAAACTTCCTTTTTTCCAAGCTGCAGCACGAGAGAGTTTTTTCCGTTTAGTGATATTTTTGATGCGCACTCCATGAATATTATGCAATATTTTTTCTGGAGTACATCGCTGTGCATGACTCAAGTGGGTTTTCCTTCCCGCTTTTATGCTTTTATCACTTTACAGCACGGATCTTTTGTCAAAAGAAAAGTCATTCTTTTCGGGCATGGAGAATTTGTCTGAAACTGGTTTAACTGGGGTTAGACTCAAAAATTTTCCCGTCTTCTGTCTTTTATCTGGGGATTTCTCCAGGTTCTGTCCCTAGAAGGAAACAAGAAAAGGGTATAAATATCTCGACTTTTTCCTATTTTTCCCTAAGATTGTTTTTCCAGTTTCTCCTTCTTCTTTTATGTTTCCCTTTCCATTCACTATCACAACAATTTAATTTATTTACTTAACTACAATACTATCTCTTAATCATCATGGGTTATGAAAAAAAGTTGGTTGGCCCATCAGCCGTTGCTAAAAAGTGGTTGGATTCGTTTCCAAAGCTTTACAACATCTACGTCGTTTGTACCATCTCTTGTGTGTCTGGTATGATGTTTGGTGTTGATATTTCCTCCATCTCTGCATTTATTGGTACTGATCAATATAAGAGATATTTCCACAGTCCTGGGTCCGCTATGCAAGGTTTCATTACCTCTGCTATGGCTTTAGGTTCTTTCTTCGGATCTTTGTGCTGTTCTTCTATCTCCGAACCTTTCGGTAGAAGATTCTCTTTGCTTCTTTGTTCTTTCTTCTGGATGGTCGGTGCTGCTATTCAATCTTCCGCTCAAAACAGAGCTCAATTGATCATCGGTAGAATTATTTCTGGTTTCGGTGTTGGTTTCGGCTCTACCGTTGCTCCAGTTTATGGATCTGAATTGGCTCCAAGAAACATTAGAGGTTTCATTGGTGGTCTTTTCCAATTCTCTGTTACCGTCGGTATCTTGGTTATGTTCTACGTTTCTTATGGTTTGCACTTCATCAATGGTGTCGGTTCCTTCAGAGTTGCTTGGGGTCTTCAAATTATCGTTGGTTTGGTCTTATTCGTCGGTGTTTTGTTCTTGCCTGAATCACCAAGATGGTTGGCCAAACATGACTACTGGGATGAAGCCGAAGAAGTCGTTGCAAAGATTCAAGCTAAAGGTGACAAAAATAACGCCGATGTTATGATTGAATTGTCTGAAATTAAGGAACAAATCTTGATTGATGAAGCTTCGAAAGCTATCACTTACGCTGTCTTGTTCTCCCCAAGATACAGAATGAGAACCTTTACAGCTGTTTTTGCTCAAATTTGGCAACAATTGACCGGTATGAACGTTATGATGTACTACATTGTCTACATTTTCCAAATGGCCGGTTACACTGGTAACACTAACTTGGTTGCTTCTTCCATTCAATACGTTTTGAACACTGTTATGACTGTTCCAGCCTTGTTCCTTTTGGATAAGGTTGGTAGAAGACCAATTCTCTTGACTGGTGCTATTTTGATGATGGCCTTCCAGTTTGCTGTCGCTGGTTTGTTAGGTAACTACTCCGACAAAGTTCACGATGTTGGTGGAGATACTACTATCAAGATCAAGATTCCAGAAAACAAGAAACCTGCTGCCAAAGCCGTTATTGCTATGTGCTACTTGTTCGTCTGTTCCTTCGCTTCTACTTGGGGTGTCGGTGTCTGGTTATACTGTTCTGAAATTTGGGGTGACAATGCCATTAGACAAAGAGGTGCTGGTTTGTCTACTGCTGCTAACTGGATCTTCAACTTTGCTATTGGTATGTACACTCCTTCTTCCTTCAAGAACATCACCTGGAAGACTTACACTATCTACGCTACTTGTTGTGCTGTTATGTTCCTTCATGTCTTCTTCGGTTTCCCAGAAACTAGAGGTAAGCGTTTGGAAGAAATTGCCCAAATGTGGGATGAACATGTTCCAGCTTGGAAATCTGCTTCTTGGAAACCAAGTATTCCAGTCTTATCTGACGAAGCCGTTGCTAAGAAGTTAGACTTGGAGCACTCTGAAACCGGTGCTCACTCCACTGAAGAGAAGGAACAAGAAGATGATGCTGCTGTTGACAGAGTTTAATCGCTGCTGTTGCTGGTGCATCACAAGAAATATCTGTTATAGATTTTTCTGCTTTTTTCTCGATTAGTCTTATCTTTTGCTTTTAGATTTCATCTTTACTAATTTTTTTATCTCTTTTACGATGAATTTTTATTACATTACTACCCTTATAATGAAGACAATTTATTTAATTTACAAAAACGTGTAATGTTTTGATGTTGATGGTATGACAACAAATTCGTCGGAGAAACTGTGGGGATTGGTGAAGGAATATCCGAGTTTTGTTTTTTCCTCAGGACCGCCCGCTCTCCACAAGCTCAACCCAGAAAGATGGAAAATGCAAAACAATGACGTCAAAGTGGCAATAGAAGAGAGACAAGGGGGAGGGGCTCTCCCGTTTTTCTTTATGAGAAACATAGAATAATGTCTTAAAGAAATTGCTAACGACATTCCAAGTCTCACCTGGTCAAGCATAGAAAAACTTAATCTAGGTGGTAGGTTGGGCTAATGTCAGTCCGGGGTGCTTCTGTGATTACATTGTACGGAGGACTCTCTATCGAAAGTTCCAGAGTCAACAAATTGGTGTGGCACAGTTTGCCGATTGATTAACGTGAAAGACGTGGAAGGATCAATGGTACTTTGGCTGTGCCTAAAAATACACTGGTGCGAAAAAGAGCTGGAGAAAGGGATGATTGTATGCGCGCTCATGTAAATGAAAGGACAGCCAATTGTGATGTAAAGCTGGTAACAGCGGGAGAGAATAACCCTTCCCTCAGTGCTATTGTCACATGGAAGTACATATTACGCTATTCTATGGAAACGTAGAGAAGAACCTATCGCTTTGGGAACGCACGAAAATCACATGGAAGGAGCAAATACATCATTGTTCACCGAATATGGAGACTCCTTCTGGAACACTTCGTGCAAATCAACTACGTAAATTCAGTAATGGGAGTTTCATTTAATTGATTACCTACCTCTCCCACAGTAACGGCAACAAACTGCCGGAAAGGAACACTCCCCAACAAGGATGACAATTATCAACAACCATTCTGTTTTTTTCCTTCTCCTTTGGGTCAACCATTGTGGCGTTCTAAATATTGCTGTAATTTAGGTGGGAAGTTGTGACATAACCAGAGTAGCAATAGTTTTTTCGCTGATACTTTTTTCCTATATATTGAAGTGATTTCACCGGAATAGCGAAAAAGTCTAGAGGAAAATGGAGGGAAAGAAGTTTTTCTGTGAGTGAAAACTTTTGTTCCCCTTTGTTAGCTAAGTAGTATACCGAAAGAACGACGCTCAAAGTAGCAATACACAGAACAACACAGCCACCATATCACAAAGAATGAAGAGACCACAAAGAAAGCCGTGTGAAGTGAAGCCCGCGCCGCTGCCTACTAACGGTCCAGAAAAGTCAAAAATAATCCGGTTCGATCTTGAAAGGAGTAGACCTGCGCAGGCGATCTTGGATCTATTCCATTCAGCCTTCAACAACCAATTGAACTCCCCAAACTTGATATACGAGATCCAAGAGATCAAGAAGGACTTATATGACCGGAACTATCTCGAAGCCTTCAGCAATGGTGAAAGAAATAAATCGTATGTCTCCAGATGGTCGCCAAGCAGAGCCTTGGGCTATGCGACAATATTCTCGTATCTTGATGAGATTTATGATGCATTATCTACAGAGGGTACTGATGGAGAGGTTACCAACGTTTTGCAGATTGGTGCAGGTGCTGGTGGAGAGTTCGTTGGAATTGCAGCCGTGTTTTCCAAAATTTTGGAGTCCCAAAAAGATAGTGCATCGAGGTTGCCTCGATTGAAGGTCAACATTGTGGATATCTCTAAATGGGATAGCTGCCTAAATTCTCTTTATCAAGAAATCCAAAAGAGCTGGATTCCCGGTGGCGAGACTACTGAAAGAGACGCAAAACTCTTTGACTACGAGTTCATTGAGAGAAACATTTTGGAGTACGACAAGGAAGAGATAACAATCTTGCCTGATCAAAGATTGATCACGTTGTTGTTCACTACTAATGAGTTGTTTAAGGAGTCCAAAGCCAAAGCTGCTGGATTCTTCCAACTCTTGAACAATAAGTGCAAGAAAGGCACATTGCTCTTGATTGTTGAGTCCGCTGGGTCCTTTTCGCACATCACTGTTGGATCCAAAGTGTTTCCAATCCAATTTTTGATTGATACAGTCTTGACTGGAGTGAAAAAGAAACACCCTGAGAGCGACAACGAGGAGGAGAGAAGGGGAAAAGGCTCCTCATGGAAGCTCATTGACGGGGAAGACAGCTGCTGGTTTCGCGTAGAAAGGGATTTGAATTATCCATTAAAGTTGGAGAATATGAGATTTTTTTACCGCTTGTACGAGAAGCTTTGAGATATTCTTTGCAAGTACTCTAGACTATGTTTTTTTACTAAATAAATACTGCTAACTGACGATTGACGGCTTACGATTCATCAATGTGTGTCCGAAAGACATAAAAACTGTATTATAGGTGTTTATGGTTAGCATGAGAAGTTACTAGCCCTGAGTTGATCTTCGCAGGTATCCTATTTGGTTCATGGTCTGTACTAGGTAGCCACTACTAGCTGAAACGGTTAACTGCTTGAGATTCAATGAGAGATGATCGACTTACAGTAACGACCGTATGACAAAAATGCCTTGGCTAGCGTAAGATGATCAGCCCCAAGCTGTGCTTACCAGAAGTATGAGAGGCTTTTTTTAAGCAGATAGTGCTTTGGCATATACTGATAACTACGATAATTCACGACTCAATGAAGTGTTTTCAATTTCCAGCTTTGAGCTATAATTATTCACGGACGAGATATGATCAGCTCTTAGTTATGCTTACGGCTCAATAGAAATGTTTCATATACAGTAGCGTCTGTATTATACATATATATCGTGAACATGAGAAGTGATCAGGTGTACCGAACCGGGTGACAAAAATAAATGCAAGCAAAAAGATAAAATAGAAAAGAAACGAATACGAATGTCTAGGTTGCTTATAATGCAGACAAGATGGTGGTCAAACCGATCAAACCAGCAAACAAAGAGACAACCTTCCAGTTGTTAGCCTGGATAGGCTGGAGCATAGCACCACTGGAAGAAGAAGTGGAAGAGGTGGAGTTGGAGGCAACGACGTTGTTGGTTTGGACTAAAGAGACAGAGGTAGTGGAAGCCATTTTGATGATGTTATTAAGTGGTTATTGAGAGTGTAGATATTATGAAGATACCAGATAGCCTGTACAGATATTGTGTGGAGTTTAAAAGTTGATTTTCAATTGTTGTTGAGATAGGAATGATAAACAGGAGAATACAACAAACACCCCAACTCAATTTTGAGGAGTGCCCGAGGTATTTATACCTGTAATCTTTGTTTTCTTCTCCCTCTTGGCCTGTCAGCTTCTCAAAGGCTAGAGTCTAGACGCAACAATGCACCACCTTTGAAGCTGAAACTAGCTGAGTTTTCGAGTAGTTGACGGTGTTTTCTTTCTAAAAATAACCTATTTTTCGTTTCCAGTGCATTGTCAAAGGGACATAAAGGGCGGGAAAAACAGGCTAGCTGGGGCGAAATAAACACCGGCAAAAAAACGAACCTGTATGTTTCACGCAGCTTGCTCATAATCGGGAATACAGGGGCGGTACTTCATTTGCTTTGTTACGCTTTAACAATAGCAGCGTCAGGCTGGTGCCTTTGTTTCGACTGCAGTATTTTTAGATTACAGCCCGGTTCGTATACGAAGACTACAGTCTTGTTGTGACACACAAGGATAAAATGTGCATTGCCCCTGAACGTTTGTTTACTGATAGGCAAAATTCTTTCGAAACGGGCTGTGTAGTGAAGCGCTCCAACTTACCGGGGCAGGGTACCTTTCGTCAAGTTACCAGAAGTAAATGCCAGGTACTGGTAACAGAGTGCCAATGATGCCAATAATGCCAATCGTGTCAACCTTGCCGACGTAGTTTTGTTTTCGCATCCTATTTTGGTAGACCATGACCTCCAAACTGAGGATTGTATACGCGACGTCTTGTATCCTAAAACACGGCAAACCACAAGCCATACTACTTTGACGGAAAGATTAACAAGCTCGTATTTATATCCATAGCAAGGTGTCAGACATGTCTAACTGCAGTTTGATGGTTGTATTTACGCTATGTGAAGAGAAAAATTCATACATGTAGATTGATTCGTATTGAGTGAAAAGTGTACAGTAGCGGTAATAGGGTTTTTGCCTGTGTTTTGCAGAAAGTAACTGGTGAAGTAGACAGACACAAAGAAAACTAGGCATAAGATTACATCCATACACTGAACTGGAAAGAAATCGGTAAAAATTGGCACTACCATATTGGGCTGAACATTAGTATACAGATTTTGTATCAAGAGTTCATCGATCTATATTTTGATACATACACGCAAGTACTGTGAAAGGCAAAAGATCACAATCACAGAACAACTTTTTCGATGCTGCAAGCTTAATCACAGGAAAAACGAGAGATGTGATTTTAGCACTGATTGAGTGTGGTGACAGAAAATGCACAAGCCATCTTGGCAAATATACAGATGCCGCAACAAATAAACAGGAGTATCTATACCTTGTATACAGGATAAATGTTACCTGGTTGAGCAGAATTTGGTTTTCTGAAACCGAACGTGACTTACACTCACATTATTATAATGGTGATCTGGAGAGTTGCCGTTTTCCCAAGTGAATATTTTTATCGGAAAAGTAATAGACACCATTTCTCGTACCTTCGTCCTGATTCGCGGATCGCAAACAACAGCATCTGGATAATGATTTGCATGTAACTCCGGTGTGATCATTCAATTAAAAAATATACCTTAACTCGCTCCCCGATACTGGTAATACATGTTCTATTATCACGACATCATACACACAAGCTAGTAGACAAGAAGAGACAAAAATATTAGGAAAATATTAGAAGGGTAAGATAAAGGACAGAATGGAGTGGGAGAGGTCAAGGATCACGATTTTCCTAGATTAAAAAAAAGCTAAAATGATATAAGATTATAATTCTAATCAAAATGATAATACTAAGACTAATAATAAACGGGTGAATGAAGATGAGGCTGCGGCTTTGAAATTAACAGCAACCGCTCTTGGTACCGGCTTGACCAATGTTGACACCTTGGCTGGTGTTGTTCAACTGATCTTGGGACACTTTTTCTTGAATCAAAGTAGCCAACTGGAAGAAAATCTCATCAACGTTTTGATTAGTCTTTGCGGAAGCTTCTATGAATGGAACGTTCAACTCACTGGCCAATTTTTCACCTTGTTCCTTAGTGATTGATCTGCCGTCGGTCTCGTCACATTTGTTGGCCACCAACATGAGTTGGGCATCGTCGTTGGCATGCTGGTTAACAGTGGAGAACCATGTTCTGATGTTTTGGAAGGTTCTTTCGTCGGTTACGTCGTAAACTAAAATTATACCCATAGCACCCCTGTAGTAAGCAGTGGTGATAGTTCTGAATCTCTCTTGACCAGCGGTATCCCAAACTTGCAACTTGATTCTCTTACCGTTGACTTCGATGGTTCTGATTTTGAAATCAATACCAATGGTGGTGATGAAACTAGGATTGAATTTATCTTCGACAAATCTGAGCAACAAACACGACTTACCAACTCCGGAATCACCCACGAGTAAAAGTTTCATAATCATGTCGTATGCTCTAGCAGGAACTCTTGCGGACATCTTTTCTGGCTTGAGTATTGATGATGGGTTTTTGATCTGAAAAGAAATCACAAATAATATATCACCGATGGTATATTATAGTATATAAGGCTATCGGATGGTTTTTACTATAACGATAAGCAACAATAGGGGTAACTGTACGACGGAGAAAATAAAAGCTGAGGTTTATAAGGTGCCTGTGAATCAATCTATAGGAAGCTACTAACTGGAAATTGATATCTTTTCTTCTTTTCTGTCGTTTGTTCTTTTAATTTTTTTCCTTTTTTTTTGTTGTTCTCTTAATTTACTTAGCGCATCATGAAAGGCAAAGCAAGGGTCGCCCGGATATACACGTGACACTGATTAGTCCCTGTGTGCTACCTTTTCTCCAAAGATGGAGATTTATGGGCCAGAACGTCAACAATAACATGGTGTGTATCTCTTTATACCTTCTAGATCCACTTACTCTGAACAGAATCAATTGACAACACCAAGATGGCGCTCTTTGCAAAAACCAGAAAGTTGGACACTTTCTACTTCTTCTATTTTCTTCTCCATATTCCAATCACAATCTTGGTCGACAGCTCGTTAGTTATTCCAAGCGAGTATCTCACAGGGTTCCAAAGATCAATCATTAAGTTTCACATTGAGAACAACAAGGACTTTCTTCTTGCGTCGCCTCCGTCATGGTTGACTATTGCCGGGTACATTGAAATCTTGTTTCAGCTTCCAATTTTCTTTGTCGGTGCAACATCGATGCTTACCGATACCAAAAGCACGTATCCTTGGCTCGCAGCGTATGGGTTTAACGCATCGTTGACGACGTTGTTCTGCCTTGTTGACATTCTCAACTACAACAACAGCAACCTTGCCTTCATCTTGTCTCCGTCCGACAAATGGAGTCTATTTTTTGTGTACTTCCCAACATTTGTTATTCCTTTAGTGATATTTATAGATTTCACGCTCAGATCTAGCAGGTTGATTGGCTCCATAGAAAAAAAGTTGAAATAGAAAATCTTGCATTCTACATATTCAGATACATAATCAGGTACAGTGCATAGCCGTGTGATAGCCTGCTGATTCATCTACTTCATAAAGGTGTTGCATTATCGCAGTGCAAGTCCACCCCACTTTGCCACTATACATGTTCAAATATACATAGAATTGCTGCATATATTATACAGATAACGTAACGGCTAAAAATTGATTGACAGTTTAGCATAGCTGTAGGCAACTCATTTAGTCTATATTATGATAGAACTGCTACTGGCTTATTTGGCGTATTTCTCCTGCAATTTCTTCACCAAGGCAATGTATTGAGCCTCAGCATCTTCTTTGCTGGTTCCTTTGAGCTCTTCCCAGGCTTCCCACTTGTACTTAGCCTTGAAGTTGAAAGCACTAGGCTTTGGGGTGTCGTTGTCTCCAACGGTGGCTTGTTTGAAAAGACCGTAAAGCTGTAAAAGCTCGTCATCGGTAGGTTTTTGGGGAAGCTCCTTGACGGCAGCAGCCTGTTGTCACACACTATGTTAATAACGGTGCCATTGTGGTTTATCCATGGTGGCAAACGGTCTAACTTACAGCTTGTTCGAATTCGGCAGATGGCATTTTGGTGTAAATCGTATTGTTTGTCTGTTTGTCTCAGGGAAGGTCTTCAAAACCGTCTCTAAGAAACCGAAACAACACCGTCATTTCCTGGGGCAAATCGTACCGCTTTTATAGTATTTTTTGTTGTTCCCTAACTTTTTTTCTTGAATTGTTGTTGTACGTTGAGTTTCGACAGCACGGGAAAATTGTTGGCTACAGAAAGCAGTTGCGTAAGCACTAATTCAAGCAGGTCATCCCCGCCCTTGCACCGGGTCTGCATGTGGTTTTCAAACATGATTTTGTATTTGTTTATTGAAGCGTCTATACCCGAACCAAAGATGTATATAATATCACCAAACCAAACATTACCGTATGCGAATAACGCAATTCATAGGAGCAATACACCGAGCAAAAATAAAAGAAAAAGTGAAAAGAGGGAAGGTCTAAGAGATGTTGGAGATTCTCAGAAATATCGAGAAAGCTCGAAAATGATAATGGGGAGCAAAAGAAAGATGAAAACAGAGTAAAATAAATTGGTCTGAGTCAGCATGAGGGTTTCAAGTTTAGCTTATTGAAACTTTCTACAATTTCGTCATCAGAAGCGATGACACCGTAGTTCATCAGCACGTTTTGGACGGGCGATAATAAGCTGCCAGCGTAAAAATCCCCAGCGTCTTCCTTGCAAACAGCCTCGATTTTGGCCATTTTGCGTTTGAGTTCCTGCGAGTTTAGCAAGTCCAGTAAGCTTGAAGGAACAAAGTCTTCTTGGAACTCGAGTTCTTCCTCAGTAGAACGGTCCGTTTTTTGACCCTCTTCGTCTTCGCGAAGGTCTTCAGGAAGAACAGTCCGTGATGGATCATTCAAATCCCTAAAAGTGTCTTTGTAGCAATCCTTGAACAGATCCTCGAATATAAGCGGGTCTGAGCCGAACCTGTTGAGCAAAACAGGAGATATCTTGTCCTCGTAAGATTCTGGATCATCGTCGAAGATTGCCGAGTCTAAATTGGCTGGAATCGACAAGTTATAGAGCAATGCTCTTCTATTTCCAGCAACACTTACTCCTGAAGAAGCCGTGGATGTGGGGCTATTCAATGAAATACAACCGTTGAAGACAGGCCACGAAGACGTTGGAACGCCACTCGTGGAGTAATTACCACCACCACTGCTGCTACCGGTGCTAGCAAACACACTAGGAAACTGAAAAGTCTTTGCTGGATCGCTGTTAGCAAACGTATTAGCATACTCCATTTGCAAGGGAACTTGAGAGCCTGCTGTTGCAGCAGGGGTGTTGGATCCGCCCCAGCTAACGTTTTTCCGGTCCCTATTGCCTGAGTAAAAGTACCCGTTGTCGCTGCCACTATGAATGTATGTAGGAGACGATCCGTTTGTGCTATTGTATCTGTAGAAGCTGCTGTTCATGCTGCTGTTGCTGTTGCTGCTAGCATTTGTATAGGAGCTCATAATGGTGTGGGCACCCGAAGAAGAGCGACGATGGAGACCTGCTGACATTATAGGACCATTGGTGCTGTCGTAGCTATTTGGGAAGCTTCCAGAAGAGGCAAGATAGTTAGATGGTCCTGGAGTTGCACCAAGCATGAAAACAGGGGGCATTTGTGGCTGCGGTTGTGGTTGTGGCAGTGGTTGCTGCACAGTGTTGTCACTGGAAACAGATACTGGGCTGGTAGGCGAGTGAAGCACATTTTGGTGATTTTTTGCAGCTAGAACTCTTTGCGAGAAGTATTTAGGAGATTGCTGAGCAGCAGAAGCAGGCTTATTGTTTGTGTTGAAGTTCGTGTGAGAGTTTGTGTAACTGTTTGTATGATTGTTGGCGTGATTGTTTGTGTGAGAGTTCGATTTAGCGTTCGCTTTATTACCTGTATGTGAGCTGTATTTTGAGCCAGAACCAGAATTTGAGTGAAAGTGCGACTTAGAGTTTGTATACGAGCTGGCCTTTGAAATGGAGCTGGAGGACGGCTTTGGGTTGATTCTTCTTCCGTCTGGAAGAATATGAGCCAAGGCGCATTTTTGGCCAAACTTGCAGTTTCCCTTCTGGAAATACTTGCATGGGCCAGTATCGCTGAACTTCTCTAGAGAGTGCGAGAAAGGGCAAGTCAGGCCTGCCTGACAGGCCCCTTGACGGAAAAACTTACATGGAACATGAGAAAGGTCTGGAGGGTTAGTAAGAAGGGTTACGGGATGAATGTGGTGGAAGTTTAGTTGACAAACGATACATACTCTTGTTTGGGGTAGGTGGGGAAATGTTTTGGGCCCCAGGGCTGTTGTTGCCAGACAGGGTCACTTGAGAGCCACGGGAACAGCTGCTGTTTCCAGAAGAGCCGCGGCGAGCTAGGAAGAATTCATTGGAAGCCGTGCCAGTTGAGGAAGCCATTCTATAAGTCTACTTATTTTGTCTTCTTCTCCTTGCTGAGAGCAAAAAGAGGTAAGATAAGCTGGGTATCTATTTATAGCGTTGCGGAAAGAAGAGATATTTATATCGTCTGCTGGGTATCTGAGCGTTCCAGAAAGTAGCAGGCAATAGGAGACGTCAAAAGACGGGTATTAAAAGGAGACGTCAAATGGCAGATATCGATAAGAAGTACTGAAAGTTACAGATAAGAAAAGAAAACGGGTGTATCGTGAAAAGCGCCTCTATAGAGATCAAAAAGATATATATATACGAGCACACAAACACACGTCAATTGAGAATCAAACCAATAAAGTATGCAATGAAGGTTTTGAAGCTGCCAATAGCCGACCAACTCTATCATTTGATGTGGATATGCTGGGGGGAGCTAGAGACTGATGGCATTCAAAAGGGATAAAAAAGGATACATCCATCGCACCAGGGACCGTAACCAATTCCATCCTTGTACATATTGCTCTGGTCACGTGTGTATATGCAAACTGCGGCAGAGTACACATGAGATTAGTTGGACAATTACAAGCATGCCAAGCACTTTTAGGTGTATACCGGAATCCAAGAGCGACAGGGCCGGAAGAAAGACAACGCGGTGACACTGACTTGGTACAGCCTGCATTTCTTAAAGGGGACAGCACTGTGGGACTATGGATGGTCGGATTTGCCTTTGAACGCCGTTTTTTCCCATCTTCGATGTTTCTCGATTTTGACGTCTTTTCGCTTTTTTGCCCTGTCCCACTATAACACCGCCCCAATGGAATAACAGGAAGCTCGCTCGTTCCTACGCACGGAAAGCTCGCGGACACATTTGTGTATCGCTTCGCTAGCGACCAAATTGGCTGCATCCCTAATTAGGGATGTCATAGCGTCCCGGAGAACGTCCGCCCGTCATTTTATTAAGGTACTATTTCAGAGGACTTTCCTCGCATACCCTCACATCCCGGTTAAAGCGTATTTTGCTGGCACAATAGAACCAAAATGGGGCTTGCACATCCGCGAAGCTCAGTTCAGAAGCACCACCAGACGACGACATAGGTACTCAGACAGGCTGTAACACGTCCGTGGCATGTCCGTGTCCATGTCTTTGTCTGTCTGATTGTTCTCAATCCACGTCTACGTCTCTTTCCACATCCACTTGTCTCTGGAGTGTCTCTCGCCCGGGAGGGTTACCCCATCCACCTAGTTCCCTCTTTGGGCACAAAGTTTTTCCCAAAGGATCTGCGCAAGGAATAAAAATTTTTCCCTCTCGCTAAGAGACAATCCCTAACAGTTTTTTCACCGATTATGGCTCTGGGGACATTTACGATTCTCATTGCATGTTACTGGATAGGGCAGCTTCCACACCGTTCGGGATCCCCCATTAAATAAAAGACTGCTGCCACTTTCGTTCCATTGTTTTCGTTGCCCGACTGCAAACCTGTTTCCACTGTGCGTTGTTGTTGCTCTTGAATATGCGGTTTGATGCCTGTTAGTTTCCACCTGGTTTCACATCGTATCAAAAACGTTATCACTGCGATATCCTGAATTGGCTTTAAGGTGTCGTTCAAGAAACCTCGCAATAGAAGGGGCGCACGAGAATTTCCATTCCCATCTCTGTCTCTGACTGTCCTCATTGTGTCTGCTGAGAAATTCCGTCAGACATTGCGTCTGTTTTTGATTTTATTTCCCTCCATTGGCAGTTCTTGTCGTTGCTTCTTTTCGCTGCTCTGGTGTACTGACATGTCCGTCCCAGCTTAGGAGACTTGTTGCGCGCTATTTCATATTCGGACCCACAACCATGGCCAACTACTACTTCACGTTGGCTCACTTCTGTGAAATCCACGGCCCGTCCTGTATATTGACCACCAGAATCAATTCCGAAGAAACGGCCAATAATTTCATATCCAGGCTCATAGCGGCCTCAAAATCGGCTGCCGGTTCAGGCAGCAACAGCAATGTGTGCGAGTCCTGCTCGCTTATTCTTCCAAACAACCGGAAGGCCATCAAAACCGTGAACCCCCGCACCGGCCAGACTTTTATTTCCTCGCAGGGAAGCACCCACTTCACACAGAGATCGGTGCTCCGTCTGATTATAAACCGGGCTCTCACAGAGGAGTCTTTTTCCAAAATGTGTTTCTTTGGGGACTCTACATTGAGTTATTCGATATCCAGAAGATTCACCGTTGACGACGAGTACGCCCGCGGACACCACCGGGTGTATGCGTTGATTCTTACCAGTGATAATCAAGACTTTTTGCTTGAGAACACCAACCAGATAACCGAGTTGTTTCGGTATCTCATCAAAAATATCCGTAAAAAACAGCGTATAGCCACAGAGGCCCGTGCGTTGAAGAACTTGAACAGTATTTATTTGAATTTCAATAGCCTGAACGTGGCGTCGACGTCTGCGTCGTCATCGGCGCCAAACGTGGCGTCCGCAGAGTCTTCTTCGTCTGATACCGACGATGAATATGTGAATAACGACCCCGAAAAGAAAAACCGACAGTACTTGACGAATGTTATCAAGAACCAGAAGGTGACGGCGCGGAATCTTGTGGATATTCTTGACGATGAAAATATCTATTTGAAGCTCCACATGGTGGCTGCGAATTTTCTCAACGAGTTGTACAGCAAGAAGCGAGGGTGACTGAGTTGTGACGAAGAGGAAGATGCTATAGGTTTCAGGGGAGTTGCTATTAAAGAGTTTTTATAAAGGGGTGCTGTAGGTGCTGCAGGTGCCACAGAACGTTGCTATAACGGCGCAGGCAACAGCCGCGTGTCGACTGCGAGTGTGTATTATTTGTATTATATCTCTTGATTGTATTCATATCCATATTAAGGAACTGCTTGTAGATGGCATCTCTGCCAAAGGTGCGGATTGTATTCATATCCATATTGAGGAATTGCTTTTAGATGGCATCTCTGCCAAAGGTGCGGATTGTATTCATATCCATATTAAGGAATTGCTTGTAGATGGCATCTCTGCCAAAGGTGCCGATTGTATTCATATCCATATTAAGGAACTGCTTGTAGATGGCATCTCTGCCAAAGGTGCCGATTGTAATCATATCCATATTAAGGAGTTGTTTGTAGATGGCATCTCTGCCAAAGGTGCCGATTGTATTCATATCCATATTAAGGAATTGCTTGTAGATGGCATCTCTGCCAAAGGTGCGGATTGTAATCATATCCATATTGAGGAATTGCTTGTAGATGGCCAAAGGTGCGGATTTGTTCTGAAAAGACAAGGAGGGAACAGTGTGAGACCAACAGGAAACAACAGACACTGGTAATAGACTGCGCTCCTCAATAGAGGCCATGGGATTTACCGTGTCATGCAAGTATTCAACTGCGCATGGCGAACAAAGAAACCGTATATTGGGGCTCAAACAGAAAAAGACAAAATCTGTCTTCGGAAAGCTACATGATGTATGGAAGGAGTGCATCAATCAGGCCCTATAGGCTAGCGGCTGTTTGACACACGTGCCTGATGTAGGAACTGAACACAGAAGCCAATACACATGCTGGACACTGTATACTGCTAGGCTAGCGGACAATTACAAGTCTATTGTAGGCAATGGGCCTCGCAAACATGAGTGGACGGTAAACATAAAGCTGTATATTGCTATAGTACAACATACACAAACATAAACAATCAGGCACTAGCTAGAACTACAACTTCTTGCGGTTGACCAACTTGTCCGCTATCACGCGGACATTCTCCCAGTGCACCACCTTGGGCATTCTCGTGGCGACATTCGCCTCGAAGTCATACAAGTGTCTGATCGAGGTATACGTGATCTTGTTCTTCTTTATGCCCAACACCGCAGCAGTGTTGACAATCTCCGTAGCCCGGTCCTCGCTCATCTTCGCAAGCTTCCCGCTGTAGCTGTCGTCGTACTTCAAAGGCGACAACACGTCCACCTTGGCCTCGATGAACTGCACCGCACGGGCCGCAAGACGCGAGGCTCTTGTTCTGTCGATCGGCGAGGGGATTCCGCCCTGGGCAACGTGCCCGGGGATGGCGGTCTTGGCCTCAAAACGGCCGTTGCTCTCCTCGTTGATGATCTCGGCGATAACCTTGGTGGTGAGCACCTTGGAGGCCCTTTCGGACTTGAGAATCAAGCGTCCCGACTTGGTTTTGCCCTTGTCCTCGTGGAACGAGTCCTTCAAGGCCTCGATGTCCGCCTCCAACTGCTCCAAGGAGATCCCCTCCTCGGGCACATACAGCACCTGGGCCCCGCAGCACAACTGGCCGTGGGTGGCGATGTATCCGGAGTTTCCGCCCTGGATCTCCACCACAAACACCCTGTTGCGCGTCGCAGCCGCGCTCTGCTTCACAATGTCGCAGTACTCCATCAACGAGTTGAGACACGTGTCCGAGCCCAAGGAGTACTCAGTCCCGGGGACGTTGTTGGAGATCGTGGCGGGGATCAACACCAAGGGGATGCGGAAGGCGGGGTAGGCTGTGCGGGCGCGCTCGAGCTGGTGCAACGACACAAACGCCTCAAAGCCCCCCACAAGGATCAACCCGTCGATCTGGTACTTCTCCAAGAAGTACCCCACCATCCCGAGATCCGTGTCCTCCGGGGTGAGCCGGTTGGTGCCGATTTCCGAGCCCCCGAGCGAGTTCCAGTCGGATATCCCGAGCCACTGCAACGGCCGCACAAACTCCTCCTCCACCAAGCCCTTGAACCCGTTGTGGATCGCATAGGGCGTGTGTCCGCGCGACATGCAGTAGGTGGCCATGGAGTAGATCACGCTGTTCATGCCGCCGGCCGGGGCCCCGATGTTGACAATGGCGATGTTCAACCGGCGGTTTTCCGGCAAGGACGGCTCGTTGTTGTCCGCGGAGTTCATGGCCATGAAGTTGCTCAAGTGCTCGCCAAACTCCGAGTCCCGGAGCGCCATCGCCTTCTTGAAGTTCTTCTCCAGGATGGCCTGGGCCACGGACTTGGTGAGCCGCACCGCCTCCACAAGCAGGCGGCGCACGATCTTGTTCTCCTCAATGGCGATCATCGGCGAGGGTGTGTCGGGGGTGCACTCCAACACCGCCTCCACCGCCTCCACCCCCTGCAAGGTCGCGAGGATGCGGTCGTACGCCACCGCGGTGCCCCCGCGCTGCACGTGACCCAAGGTGGTGATGCGGGTGTCGAGCCCCAATCTTGCTACGAGCACCGCAGCCACGTCCTTGGAGCTGATTGGCTGGAGGTCGGCGCTTATGGCGCCCTCGGCGACAAGCACGATTGTCTTGCGCTTGCCCCGCTCGCGGTGCTTGGCGACGATCTTGCACATCTGGTCCTGCCACTCCTGCGAGCTGGCCGGCTTTTCCGGAATCAAAATGTAGTCCGCGCTGGTGGCAATGCCCGCCATCAACGCCAACCACCCGCAGTGGCGGCCCATGACCTCGATGACAAACGCCCGCGAGTGCGAGTTGGCGGTGGCGTCGATGTAGTCCACCGCCTGGCAGATCCGCGCCAACGACGAGTACGCCCCGATGGTGGCGTCCGTGGACGACATGTCGTTGTCGATCGACCCCACCGTGCCGCAGATGTTTAGGTGGCGGTGTTTTTCGTGCTGCAGGGCCGAGATCTTGCCCAGGGCTCGCAACTCCTCCAACAAGCCCGGCCATTCGGCGCGGAACACGTCGGCCCCCGTGAGCGACCCGTCGCCCCCGCACACAATAAGCGCGTCAATGCCCGCGTCAATCAAGTTTTTCGCGGCCTGGAGTCTTCCCGGGCGCTCCGTGAACGCCTTGCAGCGCGCAGTGCCGATGTTGGTGCCGCCCTCGCTGAGCCAGCCCCGCACGTCGTTCCAGGACATCTCCTTGATGTATTCCGGCCCGCCCTTGACGAGGCCCTCGTAGCCCTCAAAAATCGCAAACGGCTTGCAGCCCTTGTAGATTGCCGTGCGGATCACGGCACGCACGTTTGCGTTCATCCCGGGGGCGTCCCCGCCAGAGGTCATCACCGCGATGTTTCTTTTTGCAGGCGCCTGCAGCGAAAGCGCAGCCACGTCGCCGAATTCGGAATCCGCACCTGCAGGGTCCTGCACAAGACGCTTCCGCGCCGCCGCCGACGGCTTGAGCGGCGGAGCCGCCGACGAAAACGTGTTGTAGATCGAGGTGAACCCAATGAGGTTCCCCAACGGGTCAATCACGTACACCTCGACCGGCGTGATGTTGTCGGGGCGTGTTTGGTAGTAGAACGTGCCTAGCGACTCGCAGCGCTCCACAATGGCCCCCACGGAGTCCACCTTGAAGACAAAACTCGTTTGGAGTGACCGCCAGTCGTCTGTGGTGAGTCTGCTGGTGAGCTGCAGTATTTCCGCGTCGATTTCCGCCTCGGTGACCTCCACACGGGTGTCGAGAGACAACTTGATGGTCACGGGGGATATTCCGGTGGTCACCAGGCTGTTGGTGAGCCACACCTCGCAGTCGTCGTAGTCGTTGGTGATTGTTTTGGTCTCGTGGACTTCGAAATGGAGGCTTTCCGCGTAGAACTTCTTCGCTTTGGCGAAAAGCGTCTTGTTGCCTGTGGATATCAGGAAATAAGACACGTCGTGGACCAACGGGTATGTAGGTACGGTCATGATTGGGGTTGCAGTTTGTTTATATAGATGTCTGTGTGTATGGGGAATGGTATACCGATATGGCAGCCAGAAGAAAATCTCTATGGGTCTCCAAATGTTTTTCCAGGTCCTGTCTTGCCTTTATATAAAACGCCAGCCAAAAACCGTAGCAATCGGCCAGATGAAATAAAACGTTAAGATCTCCTCGGAATTAAATTGCGATAAATGACATACTCGCAATCTGGTGGTGGAAAAACTGTTTTGGCCTCGGGTGATGAACAAGGACATCATCCGCTTAGCAAGGCGGGGGAGCCACGCGGGTGGTGCGGCCAGAAAGCCTTGGCCTGTGTGAGCACGTGCGGGTATTCGTATACAAATTCGAGGTGCGCAAGACCTATGTCTGGCACGTAGGGGACCCAAGGCTCTCTGGTATACCATAGAGCGTACCAGCGCATTGAGCCCCAGTTTTTTGCAGGATTATTGCCTCTACATTTATTAATCCGCCAACTTACGGCTCAAATCCCCGTCTTTGGACATTTGAAAAATACGACCTTAAAAGCGACCATTACAATTGCCATACACACTGGCACGCCACATATAGGCACACAACTAACAATGAATACAACCACGAATGAAGACGCTCCGTTGGCCGTTGCGGTCAACGGCCTCACCTATGTCTTCCCCTCGAATGGAAAGGTCGGGCTTGCTGACATCTCCTTCGAACTTCCATGGAACTCCCGGCTCTTGCTTGTGGGGCCCAATGGATCGGGGAAATCCACAATGCTTCGCCTTCTCTCCGGGAAAATGCTTGCAAAGTACGGCTCGGTGGCGATCAACGGCCAGGACCCCTTCAGATTCACAAACGACACGATGCACATCACCACCTATTTGGGCACCGAGTGGATAACAAACCAGGTCATCAGAAGAGACATGTCTGTCACGGTGTTGATCAGCTCGATTGGCGGGGACTACTACTCAGAGCGCCGAGACTTGTTGATTGAGCTTCTAGATATCGACCTCACCTGGAAAATGAACGCCATTTCGGACGGAGAAAGAAGAAGAGTCCAGCTAGCCATGGGGTTGATCAAGCCATGGAGAATTCTTTTGTTGGACGAGGTCACGGTTGATTTGGACGTGCTTGTCAGAGCACGGTTGCTCAACTTCTTGAAGAAAGAGACAGAGACACGACAGTGCAGCATTGTGTATGCGACTCACATCTTTGACGGACTAGGAAGTTGGCCTACCCATTTGATCCATTTGTCGGGGGGCAGAATAGTAAGCCGTCTCTCATACACCAGAGACATTGAGTTCACGGGCAAGAAGTCCGCGCCGGAAAGCAACGAAAACAATGTCAGCAAGGTCATTGACGAAGACGGAGAGAATATCGAGGAGAACTTGTCGCAATTGAAACAGAAGCGGTCGTCAGAGCCTGTGGCAACCGACTTTGATGGAGACAAAAAGATCCGCATCGATCCGGTCAACAGCATACATCCGCTAGCGTTGTCGTGGTTGACGGAGGACCTTGCGCTCAGAGGAAGCAGAGACGAGGACAAAACAAGACCCAAATGGGATGAGCTTAAGGAGAAGTACGAGCATATGTATTTCGACAATCCAGAGCGGATCACCGACTACTTCTCCTCCACCCGAAGGGTATAGCCTAGGAAAGAGCAACACAACAGGTATATGTGGTATATATATGATAGGATATGATATAGATAGACAAAGATATAGACTTGATAGCAAGTGAACAAGCTCAACGGAAAGTACGAGCATATGTATTTTGGCAATCCAGCGGACTACTTCTCCACCTGAAGGTATAGCCTATAGGAAAGAGCAGCACAACAGGTATATGTGGTATATATATGATAGGATATGATATAGATATAGTCTACAGGAAGCGATTGGCAACAGGTATATGATAGGATACGATATATATAGACAAAGATATATATTTGATAGCAACTAAACAAGCTCAACGGGAAGTACGAGCACATGTATTTTGGCAATCCAGCGGACTACTTCTCCACCTGAAGGTATAGCCTATAGGAAAGAGCAGCACAACAGGTATACCTGTTTTATATATGATAGGATATGATATAGATATAGCCGACAGGAAGCGATTGGCAACAGGTATACCTGTTATATATATGATAGGATACGATATAGACAAAGATATAGACTCGACAGCAACTAAACAAGCCCAACCATAAGTACGAGCATATGTATTTTGGCAATCCAGAGTGGATCACCGACACCTCCACCCAAAGAGTATAGCTTACAGGAAAGCAATTGGCAACAGGTATATGATAGGATACGAGACAAAAATATAGATTCAATAGCAACTAAACAAACAGGGAATGCCACAATATCCCCTCTATTTTGTAGATCCCCTCAGGCTATTTTGATTCTGTGCGTGTGGTTCGAGTATGCATTGTAAGATACCTCGACAATCTCGTCCGGAGGAAACTTCAAAAACGGAATGGAACTCGACGAGCAGGCCATCAAGTATCCGTAGAGCACCCGCAACACGCTTTCGTGCCCAATGATCAACATGTTTTTGGTGATGCGCTCCATTTCCAAGATAAGAGGCTCCAAGCGCACCGCCACGTCGTGATAGGACTCGGATCGAGGGTAGCGTGCATGGTAGGGGTCCTTGTGGAACTGTTCGTACTCAATTGGGAAGTTCTGCTTGATTTCCTCCTTTGTCAAGCCCTCCACCGCCCCGGGGTTCTTCTGTGTAAGCTCCGACCGCTGGATCACCCGCACCCCAAACTTTTCCCTGAAAACCTCGACGGTTTGCACGGTTCTTGTGCGTGTGGAGGTCCATATCAACAAGTGGTCCTTCAAGTTGCCCGGGGTCACGGACTGCGCAGGCTCGCCGTGTTTCAGGGCGTGCTGCTTTTCCGTCAAGTAGCTGACCAACGCGGCGGTGAGCTTTTCTGCGTGGCGCACGCCCTTTTCGGAAAGCAGCGGGTCCGCCTTGTAGGCGGTGTCCCTGCCGGTGTCGCCGCAGCGGGCAAAGAAGATCGAGCCCTTTTTGATGCGCGAGTTCAAGATGAAGAAGGTCATTCTGTTGACGAGGTACCCGTGGTAGATGTTGTTCATGATGACGCGCTCGCCAAAGTTGATCATTTTGATGTAGCTCAACGCCTGCAGCTCCACACTGCCGCGGCCTGCGCCGATGCTTTCGTAGTAGATCGAGGCCTCTTTGATTCTGTTCTCAAAGTCGGCCCGGGCCCTGTTTTCGGGCCAGTCCTTGTAGTCCGGCGAGGTGATGGCCTCTCTGAGGTTGTTAGCCAAAAGGGCGTCGTTTTCGATGAGCGACTCGATGTAGATCACCTGGACGTTGATCGCGGCAAAGCGCTCCTGCAACTCGATCCGCTTGGCGGCGATGCCGTTGATGGCGTCGTAAATGGCCACCTGGCCCTGGTTGTTGTCGAAAAAGTCGGCAATCGTCGCGACAAACTGCTCAATCAACTGGCTTTTCAACGACGACATCTTTTCGTCGACAGGCTTCTGGCTGAAGAAGTCTGGGGGGAGCGACTGGTTGTCTGCGACGTGCTGTCTTCTGAAGTCGTCAAAGTGGAAAAGCTGGGTGCTCACGCCAAGCCAGCGCAAGTAGCGCGTCAAGGAGACCGACAAGTGGGTTTTCCCCCTGCCCGGGAGGCCTGCGAGACAGATCAACATCTTCCCCGCGTGGAAAAGACGGCCGCTCTGCGTGGCGTAGAGCTGTCCGGGGGATATCTTGAACGGTGACACCGAGGCGTGGATCTCGTCGTGGGAGATGACGCGTTTGTAGGAGCTGGCGCTGTCGGACTTCTGGAGGGCGATGGGGGCAAGATTTAGGGAGCTGAGGGCGAGATTGGAGGCGCTGTTGTTGAGACTGGCGGGGAAGGCAGGGCTAGGGGCCTGGGGCGTAGCCAGGCCGGATCCAACGACCCATTTGGTGGACTTGCGGGCGCTGTAGTTTCCGGGGAGGTGGGGTGCTTCTATTTCGACCTGTTCCGAGCCGTAGTTGTTGTTGATGGGGTCGTGAGAGATGGAGACGACTTTTGGATTCTGGGGCATTGTATGTGTGGGTTTGTGGGGGTTGTTGTAGTGATATGAGGGGTTGTAGTGATATGAGGGGTTGTTGTAGTGATATGGGGGCCGTTGTAGTGATATGGGGGGCCGCTGTAGTGATATAGGGGGAGCCTTTGATTGTGTAGAGAATGGGCAGTTTGGGGTGACATAGGAGACAAAACAATAGAGTAGATTTCAGGTGGGCATTTTTTTTGGATTTTGAGATCCTTTTTTCTGGAGTACAAAGCGGGGCAGGCTTACTCTATGGGAGCATGGTTATTGTACTATTTAATCGATTGGATGTGAATATTGCATGCGAAGCATGCTCATTCAACTTCATTCTCGCAATGAA
The DNA here is from genome assembly GCA_030564765.1 of Saccharomycopsis sp. NRRL Y-5750. Classification (NCBI taxonomy): domain Eukaryota; kingdom Fungi; phylum Ascomycota; class Saccharomycetes; order Ascoideales; family Saccharomycopsidaceae; genus Saccharomycopsis; species Saccharomycopsis sp. NRRL Y-5750. The sequence goes on along the minus strand of JAKTZD010000021.1, from coordinate 93,733 downwards.
CATCGATTTGTATATATTGCATGCGAAGCATGCTCATTCAACTTCATTGTCGCTCTGAACACCGATTTGTATATATTTGCATGCGAAGCATGCTTATCCTACAAATCAGTCTTACATTGGCGTGTATTGTACTCGATTCGATCTAAATATTGCATGCGAAGCATGCTTATACTATTCAATTCTTGGTGTAAATATTTGCATGCTTAATTTACTCAATCCTCTCCATCTTTATATATTTGCACGCTATCTACCCGTCAGTTTTATTTGCATGCTTCGCATGCTTATCCTCTCTATCTTAATATATTCGCATGCTTTGCATGCTTCATCCACACCTACTCAATTTGCAAAAGTTATTTATTAAATCAAAGGTATCATTAGTCGATAGGCAAGAGGAAAAACGGACAAAAAATGACAATAAAGACGCCGGCAACACCGCCAATCTCTCAGCTCAACAGCTAACGCCCAGCTGCAAGCAGCTAAGGCCACCTGCAAGCACCTAAGGCCACCTGCAAGCACCTGAGGCCCTGCTCAACTGAGCTGCGTGATCCGGCTCTTGGCCCACTTGGCTGTGAACTTCGTGTTCTGCGAAAACATCGCATTGGTGCGCACGTGCTTGATAAACTCGAGAATCCAGTCGCTCGCCAAAATCGGCTTGATCTTCGCCCCGTACATCTCCGCCAAGTCGCCAATCAACCCCACCGTCAGCCCGCACACCAGGTCCGTCAGCACAAAGTTGATGTCCGCCGGGATCGTCGACAAAAAGAAGAAAATAGAGTCCACGTACGGAAGCAAGCTGTCGCCGTGGGTGCGCAAGCCGGCCACAATGCCCACGTAGGCGTCCAACACCGCCTCCTTGACGTTCAAGATGTAGTCGAACGACTCCTGCGAGTAGTCCTCGGGCTTCAAGTTCTGGGCCACCACAAGGATCTTCATCACCCCGTCCAAGTACGGCACAAACCCCGCGCCGATCGACGCGGCAATGTCCCCGAAACACGAGATGATCGCCGGTCTGAGCTCCCGCTTGAGGTCCGGGTTGCTCAAGTTGTTGCCGAGCACGTTCATGAGCCCGTCCGCGTACGGCACAAAGCCCTGCTGCAACGAGCGCGCAATGTCGGCGACAAGGCCCACCGCGGTGGCGCACGCCGGCGACTGCACGTCCTGCAACGTCTTCAGGAGGTACGGAAGGAACAACGGCATGTACTTGTCGAACGCCGCGTCCGTGGCCGCGGCAATTGCGCTGATGCAGATGTACACGTCCTCCTCGAGCACCAGCTTGTGCCCGGCCTGCGCCTGCACCGTGAGGAGCTTCAACAACATCTCCATGAGGCTGTCGCTGACCGCGGCCACCTCCTTGTCCACGCGCCGGATGATGTTTGTCAAGAGGTTCAACATGTTGGTCTGCAACTCCTCCAACCCCAAGCGGTCCTCCAAGGACTCTGCCTGCGCCGCCAAGCCCACCAGCGCCTCGAGCCGCGCCAACACCTCCGAGGCGATGCCGTTGACGAACTGCATGCAGTCGCCCGCGGCGCAGAGCACGAGGATGGCGAGGGCCTCGTAGGCGGACGCCCGTGCGTTGAACTCGTTGTCGCGCTTTGCCGACAACTCGAGGAGGAGCGGCACAAGCGTGGGGTAGTACTGCGAAAGCACAGAGGTCTCCTCGGTGCGTGCGTGCTCGCAGAGCTGCTCAAAGAGGTTGATGAGCGTCCAGCAGCAGTTGGTCAGCACCTTCGGGTGGTCCTTCAACCCGGCGACAATCGCAGCCACCACCTGCGGCAACCGCTGTGCGTCGGCCACCGCGTCCACCACCAAGTCTGCAATGCGCCCGAGGCACCAGGCCACCGTCTCCTTGACCTGGAGCACCTCGTCGCCCATCAAGGCCAAGATCGGGCCGAGGGCCTCGCCTATGAGCCCCTTCAACTGCGCGTGGTCCGGGCCGTCGAGAATCGACCCAAACGCCATCACCGCAGCCTCGCGCTGCCGCCAGTTGGCCAGCCCGATGTTGTTCTCCACAAAGCCGAGCGCAGGCTGCACCGCGTAGTTGCCCACGTTCTGCGCGTACAACTGGAGGCACGCGCCCGCGGCCATGGCCACGCTCCAGTCGTCGTCCTCGGCGTCCTCGTTCTGCTTCGTGAGGAGCGCAAGGAGCGTCGGCAACACGTCGTCGATCGCCCCAAGCGCAAAGTTGAAAAGCACAAGGTCCTCCGTCTCCGGCACCGCGTCGCCAAAGTCCTGCTTGCGGAGGGCAATCTCGATCTCCTCCTCGCACACCGTCAGCCAGAACTCAATCGCCATGCACGACACGCGGTCGCTGTCGCTCTGCATGCCCGCCACCGTGAGCGAGTAGAGCGCCTTCTCCATGTAGAGCGCCATGTGCGCGTAGTAGAGCGCCATGATGCGCGCCAAGGCGCCAAACGCCGCGGCGCGGAGCGCGTCGTCCTCGGCCTGGGTCGCCTCGCACACGACCTGCATGATGTAGTTGCGCTCGCCCTCGCGCGCAAAGTTGTAGCGGATGAACTCCAACGAGTTGACAAGCGCGTTGATCGCCGTCAACCGCACCTCCACCGAGGGCTCCGAAGGCTGCGCGCCCTGCACAATCGCAAGGAGGATCCCGTTGGACAAGCTCACAATGCCCAGGTTGTTCGGGTCGGACGTCTCGCAGATGTACCCGATCGTGAGGAGCGCCGCCTTCTTCACAACCACCGGCTTCTCCGTCTTGGTGTTCTCGACGATCGTCGGGATGAGGTCGGGCCACTCGGCGCGCGGCAACTCAATGTCCGCCACCGCGGCCACAAGCTGCGCCACCGACCGCGCAACGCGCTCCTCGCTGTCCAACAACGTCGCAAGCGCCATCTCCTTGATCTGCGCCTTGGTCTCCGCCGGCAACCCGACCCACCGCTCCGCCATCTCCTTCTTCTTCTTGGCGTCCTTCGCGGTCAACTGGTTCTTGAGCCCGATCGCCGCCAACATGCGCACCTCCACCCGCACGTTCTTGTCCGCGACCGTCTGCGTCAACAACCCGATGTACACCACGAAGTTGTCTGCAGCCATCTGCGAAAGCTGGGCCTCGGCCTCGGCCCGCTTGAGCGGGTCGGGGTTCAAGATGGCGTTCTCGAGGATAGCGCCGATGTCCATTCTATGTGTGTCTGTCTAAGTGTTCTAAACGGCAATTTGGCGTGCCTGGAAGCTCGTGAAGCCGTGGTTATTCTGGGTTGGTGTTGGTGCTTGTGGAGGGAGTGTAGGGGAAGAAAAGTCTGCCACACTGACAAAATTTTTATTTTATTTTTGATTTGTTTTCTGTTTTTCTTTTGCGTGGATCGATTTGCCTTTGGTTTTGGTTGGAAGGTTGTGGAACCCGGTGCACGGGTGGCGTCCGTGGCGCCTCTGCCGGGCTAGATGACGGGCCACAGAGGCGCTGGTGCACCGCCTGCTCGCTGGCGCTTCTTCGTGGCCTTGCCGCAACAGACCTCCTGGCGAAAACCCAGCCCGCCGCGCCTGGCCTACGTGTTGCCTCCTGGTGTTAAGGTTTCCTTTGTTGACATTACCCGTTCCCTGGTTCTCAGACAGGCAATATCAAAACAAACACCGCGTGCGCCTGGCAATCCCTGAACAGCTCAGCAAACTCGCCCGCAACCTCCTCCACATCCACCTCAAGCACAGTCACACCTACCGGCACTATCCCACAGCCGCTCCACACTCCACAATGGGCCTCCTCACCATCATCAAAAAGCAAAAGCGCAAAGACAAGGAGATCCGCATTCTCATCCTGTAAGTACCTCGCCCTGCCTGCCCGCTCGCCACCCTACTAACCTCCTCCAGCGGTCTCGACAACTCCGGAAAGACCACCATCGTCAAAAACCTCCTCGGCCAGGATATCCGCTCCGTCAGCCCCACCGTGGGGTTCCAGATAAACACCTTGGTCTACAGCGAGTTCACCCTCAACATCTGGGACGTCGGCGGACAGACGACGCTCAGGCCCTTCTGGTACAACTATTTCGAGCGCACAGACGCAATCATCTGGGTGATCGACGCAAACTCCATCGAAAGACTACAAGAGAACTTTGCCGAGTTCCTGAAACTCCTACACGAGGACCGCCTTTTGGGGTCCAGTCTACTAATACTCGTCAACAAGATCGATTTATTGGAGAGCGACAAAGACAAAATAGCCAGCGTGGTCGCCCTCATCGAGGAGCGTCTCCAGCTCCGCTCCATAACCAACCACCACTGGAAGGTGCTCCCTTGCAGCGCTTACACCGGAGAAAACATCCGCGAGGGCATCGACTGGATCATAACGGAAATCAAAGCTAGATTGTATATATTATAGTAGTCTACCCCCTGTATTTCTTCAAAAGCACACCCTTGATATTGTTCAAATGTACACTGTTCAACTCTTCTGCGCCCTCCGCCTGCTGCAACCTTTTTGCCTCCCCTATGAGCTCCTTGATAAACATCAAATAGTTCAAATATACGAGCAAATCGGTCGAGTCATTTTTCATGCCTATCTTATCCCCTCCTTGCTCCTGCAGCGTTTCTTTGAGTCTGGCCCTCAATATGGTCTTGAACCTCGATCGCGTGATTGGCTTTTGGATCTTTTCGATTCGAGTCATTGTGTAGCCCGGCTGTCTGAGCGCCTGTTGTCCATTGATGCACATCAATATCAGCTAAGGCTCGCTTTGTTTACGTTTTGGATTTTGTTTTTCTCTGAGAAAATGGTTCGTGTGATTACGTAACAAGCTTGAATCTTAATGCCAGTATGTAGAGGGAGACATCCGTACGTTTCCCTGTCCGTGAAACACATCGCACCATTTGATGCAGGCAAAGCATTCCCAATGACTCGTATTCTCAAAGGTCTGCCTTCTGAGCTCTTTCCTTCGTCTAGCTTTCTTCAAGTGCTTCCGTTTGCTTTGACTAAAAAATATCCTTCGAAATGGATATTGCTCCTGACGTGACAACCCAAGACAGCGTGACTCTGACCTTTCAACTTTTGCTTCTTTTGTGCCACATCCGAAACAGTTGTCCCAATCTGCTTCTTTCGTATGTTTGCTGAAACGGGGTATTCTCCATCCATCCATCTACGGCAGGTTCCAACTTTTCCCATAAAAATAAATGAAGTCACATTTCGCTGGATTTTTTCCCTCTTACACTCCTTTGATTAAACTCTACACATCTGCCACATTCTTTTGACTTCAAAGAGCTCAAATACACGAATACACATGCTCTAGCACGATTGTACTACAGCAACGTCAAGAACTGTAAGAAGAAAGCCTCGTAGCTTCTTTCGCCCTACGCTATAGGCATAGATTTTGCTGCCAAGCCTTATGCATAGCTTGGCAAAAGCTATTCTCTAATTCCGTAGCCCGCTGGTTAAACGAGAAAGTATATCCGCAACAGCAGTACCACTACACTCCTGCTAAGCTAGAGAAGCACTCGGTAAAATCTGTCTTTCAGGTCTACATTTTCCCCTCAAATTCAAAGCACCTGGTATTGTAGTCTCGAGTCAAGAAAAGATAGTCCCTTTGTAAAAGTATATTTTGCGGGTAGTTCTCCTTTCGCCTGAGTTCAGCGTGATCGGAGCGCCGCCGGATTCCTGTCCTAGCAGAGATGAGCTGATGTCCAGTGTCTCATATGAGTTTTAGTACATCACTCCTGCATCAATCAGAATCACATGTGAGGAATCCAAGTAGCAATCATGATAACAGAAAGATCCCCTGTGTGAGTCACTAGCGTATCTTCTTGAACTGAAGATTGGACATTATTTCATTTTAGATCCATTATTCCGAGACTATCTGGTATCTACAAAGCATTGAGTGTAATAGATTTGAAATGTTTCAAAATGAATTAACATGTATTTCAATAGTAGGCCTTTACAAGTTTCCTCATACCCGCTGATGATGATAACGGACTTTACGCCACCATGAATAGGTCACGCTAACAGCCAATAGCTTGATATGCCTCTATAACCAAGACTCGTGAGAATCTGAACGATATAGCACAAAATTAGTATGCAATGACCACAATTAGAAATGTTGTGCAGCCACAAGCATGCTTAGTCCGAAATTTGGACGCATGCCATTCGCACGAGCGAGATAAGGTAGCGACTGAGCTACACAGATTAACTCGTAATCAATCTGTTCAGCCAAGTTTGTAATAGATACATTGATAATACATCAAGCGTCGGTCTTGACGGCGGTGATTTAGTCATAACTACCATAGTGTTGTGGCGATTGTGAATTTGTTGAAAGAACTTGGGGGTTATGCAGGTGAATCATAGGCATGATAAAAGATCTTTTTGTTTCCCGCCGGGGGGCCACGGTTATGCTTGGAGATACGGTATCCTCGGTACACCGGATGACCGCTCGCTGTGCTTTCCCCTCTACAGAACTGGTCTTGCTGGGCCTTTATCCGTGCTGCTATCCCTGTGGGGCCTTAGATAGTGTTTGGGGTCTTTTTGATACTATTGAAGAGATCGAAGAGTGGCAATTCTTTCAAAGCCTTGGGCAGGTATACAGTTATAACCTATCACTCTCGAAAATCATGAAATCTTTGCAACTAGACAGGAAAGAACACGTTTGTATACTTGATATCCTTGATGCAAACTGATTGTGGAAATCCAGCTCCGATAATGACGAACGTTGGCATGACAAAAAAAAAAAGAGATCAGCCTTTCAATATACCCCAAAGAAAAATTTGACACTTTGTAGCTTTTTATTATTCAAGTCGCATGTTATTAAAGGCATGTGGTGAATCTATCTGTCAACTTATCTATACCACCGGCTCAAGTTTGACGTGATAACAATCTGTGGAAAATATGTTGGTTAAGCAGCCCTGACAAGATGAGGAAAAAATTTATTCTTTTGCTGCACAAATTTTCTCGCAGAAGCCCTTTAAAATTTTTTCTTCTTGACTAGAGTATGTAAATAGCCAAGGTAATAATCTGTATCATTCAAGTCATCAACATCAAACATACCTCACAACTCGATCATATAATCGATAAGGACAGGTTTTTATTGCTGCTAAGAAATAACTTGTCAATCACCATGAGTCTGTCTGAAATAAACACATTAGAACCACAATCTGTGGATAAATCGAAGCTACAAGGTGCGAGAGTCAGTGGTAAACCTTGGAAGGTAGAGAAGAAAGCGTTGAATGTATCTTTGAAACAAAAAGGAAAGGGTATGCCATTCAACGAAAGAAGATTGAAGGAAAGAGCACAGAATATCTTAAAGGAAAAGCTAAAGCAAATGAAAGAAGAGAAAGACGAGGCACACAAAAGCAGAATTGAGAGCTTGAAGAAGCGCAGAGAAGAGAAGGAAGAGAAAGAGAGATACGAAAGATTGGCCCAGAAATACCATGCTAAAAAGGTTGACAGAATACGCAGAAGGGAAAAGAGAAATAAGTTGTTGAAAGATGGTAAAAAGTAAGCTGTGATGTCGTCTTAATCACATTAGCTAACAAGATCAATATGTGATGTTCACAATCAAGAATGTTGTGTGTTCGGTCCGGAACTCTAACCCAAAACGACTCGCATTAGCGAGAGACGGTATCGACTGGGACCTCATAGATAGCTCTAGTAGAGAGAACAAGGTAATAGCTTGAACTTTTGTAATATAGTGTATTGGATTTTTTGTGATAAGGTATGCGAAACTTGCTGTAAAGTATTAGGCTGTCTAGATTGATGCCACTACCACTCTCGTCAGCGAGGGCGATGTTATTACATGCCAAGCGTACTTGTAACCCAGGTAGGGCTTTATCGGGGATATTTGGTCAAATGTTTATAGTTGGTGGGGGATTCTATGCGAGCTCCGAAAACATATTCTATTACTGTAGCTACCGGAACTCCTAGATCATCTAATTTTCAGAGGTTGAGGAGTAGCTCTGAACACAAATAACTACAAATCTTTGTGGTTCAGTCGCTGCCTTCTCTCGCCAATGCGGTTGTGGGCTCAAATCCAGGACCAACCAAAAAGTCTTCATTAACCGTAATCATCATATATTGTTCTTGTCTCAATATAAAACTGATTCATTATAGCTTTTAACTATCTACTAGAGGGAAACAAAATCTTGAACGCTAATCAATCGACCATCTTGAGAGAAAAGACACACTCACTTGAATTCGGTGGTGACTATAGATGCGCCCTCTGCAATGGTATTTTCGTTAAGAAACCAAGAGATTTTTGGATTTGGAAGCTCATTAACCAACTCACCAGGCAAATTTGACTTTTCAGATGAAAAAATCTGTTTGACAACTGCAGCTTTGGCCTGTCCTTCGGTGACAAAAGCAATGTACTTGGAAGAATTGAGAAGAGGCAAGGTAAATGAGATTCTTCTTGGTGGTGGCTTAGGAGAGTCGTTGACATTAACAATCAACTTGTTAGTGATCTTCAATTCCTTGTGACCAGGGAACAAAGATGCAGTATGACCGTCTGGTCCAAGGCCAAGCAATACCAAGTCGAATTTATGGTCACTTGGGAGTAACGATTGATACTCTTCTGCAATCTTTGCATCATTAGAGTCATCAGTTTCATGAATCAAAGACTCGTTGATGGTGAAGACTTGAGGTCCGACGATTCTGTGTTCGGTAAGTTGGCTCAAAATTTTGTCATTAAACAACATGTAGTTGGAGTCTTCGTGGTGCAATGGTACTAACCGTTCATCTGCAAAGTAAATCTTCCATTTCGCCCAAAGGATCTTCGACAAGACCTCCTTATCCTCAATCAAAGCCGCTTGAAGCGTTTTCACAAGAGAGCCTCCACTCACGGCAATATTAAATGAGTCTTTCTCCAATAAAACCTCGTTTTGAACTCTCAAAATGTATTTTCCGAGGTCAAGAGCAAGAGCATCGCTTTTAGCAAAGCTGTAAACTGTAGGTGCCATTGTTATTTGGTTTCTCTGTGAGTTAAGTTTTGAGGTTGTATCAAGTGATTGTTTTTGTCTTCAATGGTAGTATCGAAGCAATTGTTGAAGTTATGGAAAGCAAATGTTTTGGCCTAGTTGCCTTGTTATCCCCAGTTTGCAAATTAGTGATTATTTTGCTCTTTTGGGACCAGCTTTCACCCTCAGTTGCCGCTCCCCGACAATTGAGAAATGTCAACCCTTATTTGCTAAAAGCACTTGACATTGAATCCTAGTGAGCACATCTGCGAAAAAGTCGTCTGTAGATTTTTCTTGGGGGCCTCCGTGGGGTCCCAAAGGGGGAGCCCTTGAGAATGCCTATTTTTTTTACGCCGGGCGGAACCATAGGGACCGTACTATTATTTCTGCAATCGATGATAGCTACAACATTACGATCAACACATTGTATCAACATCACTTGTATCTCTAAAGCTCGAATATATTCAAAGAGTTCTTATCCAAATAAGCTAACAAGTACAGCGGCAGAATTTAAATAACGTGAGTTGAATTTTCTTACTTAGCCCATTGGTTGCTTTTACCATCGTGAATGACTCCTTGGAGACCGACTTGTTTTGGAACATAGTTGATTCTGTGGTAACTGTTGATATTCTTTCTCAAAACAATCTGATAACAGGTGGCAGACCCTTGTCTAGAAATAATAGTGGAGGAGGCCAAGAAAAAGGTCCATATTCTGAACCATCTTTCTCCGTACTTAGCCTTAACCTTATCCTCGTTACCCAACCAGTTTCTGTACCATCTCCACAAGGTGGCAGAGTAGTGGACACCAATGTTGTCGACAGAAACGACTTCAAAACCGGTTCCCTCAAGCTTGCTAATAACGAAGTCCAATGGGGTGGACGCATCAGCACCAGGGAAAATGTATTTGTTCATGAAAAGACCCCAGATCAAATCCTCGAATTGCCAGTATTTTCTGATACCGGCATATTGAAGGAAGAAAATACCATCGTCATCCAACATGTCATAAACTTGTTGCAAGAACGAGCCAAACTTTCTAACACCAACGTGCTCTGCCATTTCAAGACATGTGATTTTCTTGTAACCACCTTCTGGAACAGGGGTGTCACGGTAATCGCAGCAGACGATTTTGGATTGTTCAGGAGGAATTCCGTACTTGGCTAATTGAGCCATACCGTATTTGGTTTGGTTCTTACCCAAAGTGATACCGGTGACATGAGCCTTACGAGTGTAAGAGGCGTACGAGGCCAAAGTGCCCCATCCGCAACCCAAATCCAACAAAGTCTCGCCTGGCTGCAAATCGATCTTGTCACACACAACCTTGAGTTTGTTGTCTTGCAATTGCTCCAATGATTCCTCAATAGTGATGTCGCCAATTACTCCACTGGTGTAGATCATTCTTGGACCAAGGAACCAAGTGTAGAAATCATCACCACGGTCATAATGGTCTCTGACTTGTTCTTCGTCTTGGGATCTAGTGTGCATGAGGACTTCAGGAATGAATCCAAACAAGAAGAATCTGTAAAGAGAAAGAGTGAATTGGAAGTTACTCCAGTCATGTCTGTACTCTAATGCCTCGAGAGCATCTCCGTTGAAACTGACCTTGCCGTCAAAGTACAAGTTGTGGAAGGTTTCCCAAGGAATTTTGGATCCGTGGTATTTGGCAGCCAAAGATGGGTCGTGGAAGGTAATGTAGTGTTCAATTGGCTTGCCTGGCAATGTGACCTTCTCGTTGATTCTTGGAGAAAAGGTAGAAACGAAAGTCCAGTATGAGATGAGAATTGGGAAGAAGAAGACAACAGTGAAGAACAACCAGGTCTTCAAGCCACCGCCCAACTTTCTGGTGACATAGTATGGGATAAGAACCATGAGAGATCCAAGAAGAACGTTGGAAAACGACTTGGTACCAGGGCCATCAGCAGGTAATGGTGCGTTTTTGATGGCCGGGGAAGCAGTGGTGAGGACACCGCATTCCTTGGATGGAGCCGGGGCTGGGGCAGCCGGGGGAGTCTTAATGAATTCGAAATTCATTATGTAGCAATTTGAAGTGAATTATCGAAATCAGTTCAATTGAGTACTAGTTAAGAGATAAACCAGGTCTATGAATAAAAGAGAGATTGATAACAGAAATAGGTAAAATTTTTACTTAATTTGCAATATTTGTTCATTTTCGTGTGTTTTTTTCACAGATCTTTCCGAAGAACGAGGAAAATCGACGGTATAAGGAAAGATCTGAATCAATTTGCGGGCACAAAAATACGTGTACAGATCCGACGGTGTGGAACAATCTGTCCAAATTACTCGCAACCTCTTTGATCCAACCATACACATCGATTTGAATCACGACATAGTAGTTGCACTAAAATACAGTTAAGCAGGCTTTTTGTGTGTCTTGAAGCTATACGATGCTTTCGTTTGCAGATATACTGTTATTTAATTGCTTCCTTTCATTGGCCAAAACCAACAAAAGGAAGATAATTATAACACTGGCAACACAGGTATTGTCGCATGCTACCTAGATGTACGCTGAGTTAAGTATTTGCAGCAAAAACCGTGAAATCCTTTTTTACATACACGAGCTTAACATTTATATGAACGTAAATATGGTAAGAATACTATGGTTGGCACTGTTGTCGGGGCTGGTTCTGATCCTTTCTTCCCCTTATGTCCGTGCTTTAGTCCGTCACTTCAAATGTTTCCTATATAGTCTCATTTTTCATGGTGTCTATCATTGTGACCACTGATTTACATTCAACATAGAATCTGATTTCAAAGCCCTGGTGTACCCCATTTAGGCGATACATCACATGTTTTATTGTAAAAGAAAGGCTATCGAAGCCCTTCAGCTCACAAATCAGACTTATTCTGGTAACTGTCTCATTACTTACGTGCAAACGCGTTACTAATGACGTACGCTAACTTATTAGCCATTATAACGGAGTAGTCCTGCGCTGACTAATTGCAGACTGACGTTCATATTGGTGCACTTTTATATAGTGATTCCTTTTTCTGGTTGTGCCTTTGGCACTAAAGGGCATTGCTAAACGAGGGACGGTCAATCAAATATTTTGCTTTCGGGAATCACCTTTATCTATAGTAAACTCGAGCTATAGCAGACCCTATGTGCCAATCGTTGCTGTGACAGAGAGAAAAGAGTCTATGTTTGTGATCAGTACTGGGACAATTCCCCGAGGATATATCCAAAGGTTGCATCTATGAGATCTAAATAGGATGACACACATTCAATTCCTTGATACACATTTAACCGTCTGCACAATGCGAGTGCTACTTTCTGACAAATCTTTTTTTCAGTTTCGCTAATATCTCGGTACTTTCTTTGTAAGACAGTCACGCCATGAGTGAGACGTTACATTTTCATGGATTTTTTCCGCCCTAACAGGACAATGCTTCGAGGATTGTATGAGCCAAGTTATTGTGCTACCGTTCATTTGTGCTACCAAAAGAACATTGTGATTCAAACAGACGCGGCTAGCTATTTCTCTTTCACACACGAACAAGGATAATCATGCTTCAAATAAATTGCAAAGAGAAAAATCTATGATCTGTGTTATAAAAAAAAATCATACAAGTTAAATTTTGCAAAAAAAAGAACCCCTGGCGGGACTCGAACCCGCAATCCTCCGATCGATCAAAGTTATTTGTCAATCTCAGAATCTTGAAAAGATCCCTTACTGTACCCGATGTCTGGGATAACCCGGACTCGGAAGCGATACCGATTTCGCCACAGGGGCTCTGTGATGATGACCGACTTTTTATCAATCACATAAAGGATGGATATAGTTTGCATGCGTTATTATAACGACTTTATTTTTTTACAGACTCAATAGCTGTTAAGTGTTACAAACACTTGAAAAGAGATTTGAGCGAGTGACGAAGCAAATAAGGCCTTTGAATGTTATCTAATGGGCCTTTGATTTGGCTCTTCACAACGATCTGGATGGGAGTGAACCTATGCTTCTCAAGCATGAGAGTTGTCTCAATCTAAGAGATTTTAAATTGTCATAGTATAGCTAGCGAGGCAGAGACTTTAGTCAGACTTATTGCAACACCAAGAGAACTGTAAAGCCGAATGGTCTGTCGAGTGTATTACTCACTTGTAGGGTATTTGTGAATAATTGTTTTTTTTTAAAAAATCTCGATGTATTAGATTTCAAGAGTTGTGAATCATCAAATAGCACAGTAGCTATCAGTTACTAGATACATGTTTTAATAAAAAAAACAATCACTTAAGGTGGAGTGCGAGGTTGTACTTATAAATTTACTTTTTGAGTGAATTCTCTAAAACGAACGCTGGAACCTATCAAAAAGGCCAATATACCCAGAACAGGTGACTTTTATTTTGAAAACATTGGGTTTTCGGGAACTTAGCTCTGTCGGAAGTAATGTTTGTCGATACGTCAAAAGCTGAGCGCTTTATTATATCAAATAAGTGTCCTATTTGGTTGGACCTCTTATTCAATTTCTTGTTGATTTCATCTCTCAAATCGTAAAGGTCCTTCTGAAGTTCCTTGGTTTTATAGGCTTCTTCCGGCTTCAAGGACAACTTCGAAAGGTCTTCACCTAAAGCTTTGGTATATGATTATGACTCAGACATCCGTTAGGCTAGAAATCAATATGAGAGCAACAAATTTCAGTATGTAAACAATTAAGAAATCTCAGTGGAATTGAATGATTGAATTGGGTCGTCTTCTCTTTTGAGATTCGCCAGGTCAATGCTTGTAGTTCTATGATATATTTCTCGTTGGAGCTAAGTTACGGATCACATTCATTAGGCTAATTATATAAGTATATGCTGTGTCTATGTTCTTTCTGATCTATCTTGACAAAAGTATTTTGCCAGCCGTTTTTGGGCAGCAACAAAAAAAATACATCATAACTTTTTGTAGTAATAATAGTATTCCAAGCAGTCATTCAATTCTCGTAGTATCTGTTCTCTACAGAGAGAAGATAATTGAAACTTTCAGGACTCTCGTCATATGTTTTGCGGAGCTGTGGTTTCGCAGTTTAGCTACACCGCTTCTAGTCTGCTGCTTTCTTCGCTTGCCTTTATTTTTCTTTTCTTTCTTTGATCTATGGTGAAGTAGGTCAGAAGCTTAGTGCTACAAGATTTATTTTAAAGCTATCTTTATTGAGTTGCAATAAGGTCAAGCTCGCCATCAAGCACTGAACTTCTTGACGCAAAGCTGTGTTCACAATTTACTGCATGTTGGCATGATTTACATCAATTTCTGAGTGCTCTTAGCATGTGTTTTGTGCAAAAATAAAAATTTTCCCAGTCTTGTTTGGCTCTCCGATAAAATAGCGGAGAGGAAAATGAGAAAGAAAGTGTATAACAGAAAGTCATCTCCGGCAAGTGTGAACATTCACGAACTCTAAAGGTAACGAAAATATCATACGTTAAGACAGAAACATACATACACCAATCATGATGAGCTCACTTGGCTTGCTTTCCAGTAAATCATTTGCGCCCCTCCAAAAAAACTCATTGAGAGTGATGCAAAGAAGAGCCTCGATTCAAAGATTGCTCACAGCGAGAGGTTATGCAACACACAAAGAAAACCCCACTATTGATGAAAGCCATTTTAAAGCAAAAATACCGATTTTCACTAGAATAAAATCAAGTATATCTTATATCATGTCGTCAGCTCTAGTTCTTGGAGCCGTTGGAGTGTCAGGATTAGTTATCTACGCAATAGGTTCGGAATTATTCTCTTCTTCTGGTGATACCAAATTATTCCATCGCTCTATGAATCTTATCCAGAATAATTTGGAATGTCAAAAGCTTCTAGAGAGCAATGGGGACGAAACTCTCAGAGCATATGGAGAAAATGCAGGCGGGAAATGGTCAAGCAGCAGGCCTGTCAATTCAGCTAGAGCAATCGATGCGAGTGGAAGAGAACACTTGTATATGAGATATCATGTTGAAAGTGCCAAGAAGGTTGGAACAGTGACGTTGGAAGCTGTAAGCACCAAGAAATCCAAGCCAGAAATTGTCACGCTATACTTGGTTGTCGATGGTAAGTTCCACCATGTGATCACTCCAAAATCAAGATCCCTCCCTAGCTTGAGAACCAACCAGGGATTTTTGGGAGTCAAATGGGGAACCAAGTAAGTCCTCTCATGTTTATATAGATCAAAAGATTGCAAGTCAACTTGTATGTTGGAGCTTTTTTGATGTAACTTAAATATAACGAAAGGTACGGCAAATCAAGAGAGCAGTAGGCGGGATTGACTCAAAAGATTACGTCTATTCTATAAGGTAATCAGTAGGACATTTATTGTAGGCATATAGTGGGACACGTTATCAGGCATATAGCAATCACTTCTTGCTTCTCTTGAAAAAAGGCAACTTTTCCTTGACATTCTTATTGACATTCTTTGTTCCCATGAGGAAACGGTGCGAAGACACGTTGATCTTGGTATTCAAAGACATTCGTCTCGACGACTTAACCAGGGTCTGAGACTTAACTGCGGCATTCATGTAAGCCTCCTTTGTATGTGGACCTAACTGTTGCGGACCCATGGACGTGTTATCTCTGGTTGTAGTCTTAAGCATTCCCTCAAGCCAGCTGATGAGCCCGGTATCGTATTCGTACTCAATTTTTCTCACCTGCCGAAGCGTAGCATGCACTTGTTCGGGAGTGTTATTGAAGATCTGCTTCATACTAAAGTTCTCCATGGGAATCGATGGAACAGGCACTGACCCTCCAGGTGTGCCGATTGACCCTGGGGTTCCAAGTATCGGACCGTCTTTTGGCGGAACTGTAGGTGTGTCTTCATCTGTATTAATTCTTCTACTTTGACCCACAGGAGTATGCACGACCTCGGTTGGTGTTTGAAGCACCAGAACCGGAGATCTAGGCGGAGTAGCCATTTCAAAGGAGTTTCCTCTGCTTGTGGAAGTGTTGAGAGTAGCAAGATTTTGTATGGAATTGTCGTTGCTGCTCAAAGATCTAGGAATCCCTTTGCTAGGACTTACAGTGGATGAGCCAGCAGTAGCGGCAGCAGCAGCTAATCCCAATGATGTTGCGGCATGGGTGACGGAAACAGAAGACGTGACAGACGGCGTTGAGTCCAATGGAGGTTTGGATGTCTTTGATTCTTCAGGCACAATGTCGATGTCTTTAAACGCTTGGAGTGGCGAACTATCGTTGGGTATTATCATCGATGATCTGAAAAACCCCTTTCTGGTGGTACTCCTGTTTTGAAGACTATCGAAGTCTTCGCTGTCGTCGCTGTCGTCCATATCATCCTGAAGATTCAAGTAGTTTC
Source organism: Saccharomycopsis sp. NRRL Y-5750 (assembly GCA_030564765.1). Lineage (NCBI taxonomy): Eukaryota > Fungi > Ascomycota > Saccharomycetes > Ascoideales > Saccharomycopsidaceae > Saccharomycopsis > Saccharomycopsis sp. NRRL Y-5750. Next base: position 77,575 of record JAKTZD010000021.1, on the reverse strand, counting down.
TTGTGTCATAGGCTTCACCCTGGCTGTTATCTGTTTCCAGTAGAGTTGAGTTCAATATGTCTCTTGCAGACGATACGTTTTGGGTGCTATTAGGGTTTTCTGCACGGTTGCTTTCAAGCTGTGCAGCATTTGCTGCATCAACGGCTGCCATTGCAGATTCAGGCAACGCCGTCTTGTCGAAGCTTTCAAACTTTCTAGCAGTATCAACAAACTGATTTTTGTACACAGATGTGCGGAACACGCTAGCACCGAAGTCTGTAGAGATAGACTCGGTGTCTGAGGACTTGGAAGGGAAATTATCCCCAAATACCGGCAGAGTTATCGAGCCGGTGGTTATTTCTGGTGTATTATCCAAATGTGAGTTTTGAGAGAAGCTTCCAGGCGCATGTAGAGGCACCAGAGGCTTAGAGCTCTCTAAAGGATCATCGTTATAATTAAAATCAGACTCAAAGTCGGAATCCTCTTCTTCCGCGAATGCCTCTTGGATTTTGGGCTTGTTCCAGACGCCTCTTCTTACCTTCGAGTCATTGATGGCTTGCTGAATGGTCGAGGCCCTCTTCAAACTACTGTCTCTAGACAAAAGGGCATCGTCTATCTTATTGTTCTCTATGTTGCTCTGCTCAGGACCGGCGTATTTGCTGGACGGTTGATTTTCCGGCGAAAACTGCAAGTTTTCAAAGTCCTCAAACAAATCCTCGAAATCTTTGTCCAAATGCTTGGAAGAGTGAGCACTAGTCTTTTCGAGAGCTGACAAGGTAGCTGTCCCTCCTAGCGTACTATCTGCAGGCTTACGTGCAAAATGAGGATCCAACAGAGGAGCTCGGTTCAAGTCCTCGTCGCTTTTGGCATCCCAGGAGTTCTGGTCATTATCTGACTCTGATTCCATATCTTCTTGCTCATGATAGTTACGCTCAATTGGCTTCTCAAAGCTCTCCTCGTTAGCAGCATCCTGTACAGGCTCAGGCGTCGAGTCGCTAAGCTGGTTGGATATACTCTTATAAAGACTTTCCATTATATCCAAGTTTTTCTGTCTGTTTTCGTGCTCTTCATCGACACGCGCCTTGAACTTCATAATAGAATCGTCTCTGCCCAAATTGGTTCCCTTGATGATACTATCGTTGGCGAAACTGTCTTGGATAGACATCTGAACCAGACTTTGTATGGAATCGTCAAAGTTCGCGTCCCTTATTGAGCTGCTTGAATATTGGACTTGCTCGAGAGGGTTCTCGCTGTAAATGTCGACACTTTGTGAGCTCTTGTCAATTGGAGGAGCAGATTCTTTCTGAATTGGTTGAGCTTGTGAGACAGTTTCATTCACTGCTTGTTGTTGACCACGGGTTGTAGAGCTTGCTTGTCGTCTTTGATTCCAGAAACCATGAGCCGGCTCAGCCACTTCGTCGGCATCCAGATCGTCTTCGTAGGACTCATTTAAATCGTCGTCTATATCCAGATCATCGCTGTCTTGTGCACCGTCTTGCACCAGTTCCTGAATAGGTCCTCTTTGAGCATTGAGGGACGTATTGCTTTGAATGTTATTGAGAGATTTATCAACCTGTTCTGCTATTCTCGCTTGTTCTGCTATTCTAGCTGCTTGTTCTTTTTCAGCTTCTTCAGCTATTCTGGCAGCTTCAGCTATTCTTGCTTCTTCTACTTGTCTAGCTGTCTCTCTTTCTTCTTCCGCCTTCCGCGCAGCTTCTGCTTCTGCTTTTTTCTGAGCTTCAAGACTAGCTCTTTCTGCCGCCTCTGCTGCTTTCGCTGCTTGTAAAGCTTTTTCAGCTTCTCTCTCTTGCTCTAGTTTGATTGCCGCTATTCTTTGAGCCTCCCTTTCTTGTTCTAGCTTCTCTTGTGCTATTCTTTGTGCTTCCCTTTCTTTCTCTAATCTCTCCTCAGCTATTCTATGAGCTTCTTTTTCTTGCGCCAATTTGGTTTCAGCTATTCTTTGAGCTTCCCTGGCCGCTTGTGCAGCTCTTTCCTTTTCACGTCTTTCTTGTTCTATACGTTCTAGTTGAGCTTCCTGGGCTTCTTTTGCAGCTTTGGCTTCTTTAGCCAATCGGGCAGCTTCTGTAGCTTCTGCAGCTTTGGCTTCTTCTGTTTCCGTGAGCTGCTTTTCGATATCTTCCGCCGTATGAACTCTGATTAAAGGCACCATTGGAGAAGACAACGAGGCGTTGTCGGTAGTATCGCTAGGGCGCAAAGTAGCTTCAGGCGACTTCTTTTGACTCAGATCAGCTTTATCAGTTTTGATCTCTTTTTCTGAAGAGAGCCCCTTTTGGTCATGGACGTTCTGGCTATCATTGACGTGCCGAGCACCACTGATCTTGTTATCATTTATCCCTTTAGGATCAGAGTCTAGTGGTTCTCTAGCTAATTCCTTGGTAATTGATTTGATCAGCGCGTCATCCTTCTCAGGAGCAGCGTTCTGAATATGACTTTGACTCCCCAGACCAGCTGTAATCGGTTGACTTTTGATCAAGCCTTCTGGCTCATTCTGAAGCTCTTCGACGTCGTCTAAATAGTCATCGTCTTCCTCCTCATCATAATCATCATCCCAATCATCATAAATATTCTGCGATTTGGTTTTAGCCCATCTCACAGAAACGTTTCTCTGCATTTTGGGTTATATATTGTTAGTATTGTCCTCGTAAGGCTTTCGAGTATGTGTTGAAATAGTTTCAATCAATGGTATATCGATCCACAAAAAACCATCATATCATAAAATAGAGGATATGAATTAGGGAGTATGAGTGTCTTCCTAAGCGTTTCAATTATGGTCTGAATCTAAAACATAGTTTAGTTTTCTTTTTACATAGTAGGTGTTCATGTTACCATTTACCCGGATGTTCCATCTGTTTGGGGCGCGGTTGCCCCTGACATGTGGGATATGTTTCAAGGGAAAAATTATTTAAAACACTCTGTCGTTTGAATCCCGATAAGAAACCATCTGAACTGATTTCAATATCGCTGACCATAGCAGTACTGAATCAGACTTTGGTTAGAACACGTATATTGTTTAAATTCATATCTAAGTAATCTGCGTTGGGCCAGATTTACGGATCGAGCATATGTTCTCAGCAAAATGTAATCGCGAATAGTGTGGCTGCAATCAATACTGAAAAAGCAACACCGACATTTGTAGCATCTGATTTTTTGACAGATTTGGGGATTTCGTCATTCAAGGAAATCTTCTCGTTGATGGGAAGTCTGTAGGCAAGAACTTCCTTGCAAAGCTTTTCCTCGCTTTTTGAACTTTGATGCATGGAGGGTTTTTTGATTTCAGCTTGACCAGAAAAATCACAGGCTTGTTCATCTGATCCTGTTTCCAAGTAGTACCTGTTTAGGGCCGCGGATAGCTTGGTTTTGGAGTCGCAAGAAGAGTAATACCCATAATGCCCCTTAGTACTATCGGATGTGATATCTGAACAATTTGTTTTACTGCACAAAAACCCAAACAACTCATCAATATTTCCACTCTTGAGTTTTGAGGAAACCCCACATTCGAGAGATTTTCTCAAACAATCGCACTTGTAATCTAATGGTGTTGGAGGCAAGACATTACTGGCCTTCCAGTTGTCAGTCACCTTAGGACATTCGGGCGCATTGACTTTTGACGGCTTTAGAGACTTTTTGTTTACGCCTTGTGGATCAACTTTATTCATCGCGTCCTTGAAAGCATGGTAATCTTCCAACAGAGTTACCACGCTATCGTTTTTCTCTGGCTTGACCAGTCCATAGTTATTGTCCTCTTCAAAATACATGTACATTATACCTCCTGACCAGACATCTGTCATGAGGGGACTGTATAATACTTCTACTTCCTCGAAGATCCTCGGCCTCACGATATTACAGCCGTATTCGGAAAAGAAGACTGGTTTAGTGAAGTTTTGAAACTCTTTAGTTCGATCGTAATATCCAGAACTTATAAATGACGAGTGTCCACACCACTCATACATATTTATTCCGTAAAAGTCAACAACTGAATTAGACCTCTCCTTGTGAAACGACTCATCTTCACAAATAAAGTACTGAGCGAGATTGTCTCTTGTTTCAGCATCATCGTTTGTTGAATATCCGATAGGTATAGTTCTATAGTTCTTATCCTTTATATAGCTCTTCACGTCTCTTACCGTCGCTTTCACAAAAGTGGATGCGTCTGTATTTGTCACGTCATTTGTTACCTCGTTCCCCACAAAAAAGCCCAAAACATTATCAAAACCAGATAGCGAGTCAACAACACTTTTGTATCTTTTGAATAGTGCAGTGTTCCATTCGGGGTTGGCTCTATTTATTGACAGACTAGGCTCAGCCAGATCTGCAATCACATATATCCCTGCCTTTGCAAACAATTCCATACAAGGTGTGTGATCAACGCTCGGGTCAACTGAGTAGACTCGGACAACATTTATGCTTAAGTTAGCCATATGCACAACATCCCGCGAGCAGATCTGAAGATTTTTTAGTGGATCAATGTAACTTGAAGATTTATCCACAGAGCTTTTCAGACCGTACTGGCCTGCTGTTTGTTGGTAGGCAATCCCTTTAATGAAAAACTGAGTTCCGTTGTTTGAGTAGAAAAACTTATTTCCTTCAATTACGATTGGCGGCACGGAAACGTGTTTGCCAAGTTTTGAAACCCCAACTCCACTGTCAGCACGTATCTGCACAAAATTGGAAAAGGCTCCTAGAACGAAAAGCAGCTTTGTTGGTTTCATTATTATCCTTTTATTTATGTCACTGGATATAGTGGTTTGAAATTAATCATCGCCATCTTTTGCACGGTGTATCGAAAAAAAATAACTAAAAATAAAAAGAGAAAAGGAGTTTATCTTCAAGTAGATATACAGAAGTCACAGAACAGAGAATGAGCTGCAAGTTGGAACCACAGAGTCACAAAAGTAGCACATAGCACATTGAAGTTCCCTCACGCTTGCAAAAGTACAAAAGCTACTCAGGCTCATGCAATGTTGACAGTTTTCGAACAAACTCACGTGATACACGCTTGTTAAAGGTTTTTGTCCGTTTTGTGGAGAGAACAATGTGTTTGTGAATGTTGTCAAAAGTCTAAGTAGTATATTAGTGAGAACCTTCTAGAGGGAAGCTAGTTGTGAGAGAACAGTACGTAAAAAAATTAAATGCAATTACAACTATTTAAGAGTTAAGCTGGAAAAATGTAACATGATCTAAATGTGAAAAGCTAGCGAAAAGGTTAAGCTGGACTGTCACCATAAATACCCCAGTTTTGCTCAACATTGTAGCTATTTTGCGTCTTCCACTTGTCGTTATACATAGTGAAGAGAAACACAGAGTCCCCAACAGCAGATTTAATCAGACTAATGGCTGTAGCCTGGTTAGAAGAAGAGCAGACAGCTTTATTATTGGTGTTACCTGAGTTTGGCCATCCTGATTCAGTTACTCTTACACTCTTTCCTGAACATGTGGATTTAAGCTTTGATACCATGTTTTTGACAAATGAGCCAGCATTTGCAGCAGTGGTATCACCATCAAAATAGGCATGGATATTAGCAGCTATGTAGTCAGACGAGTCACATAAGGCTGGGTTTGCAAGGATAGCCAGAGCAGTATCTACGGCAACAACATGACCAGTAAAGCCAGAGCTAGACAACAAAGATCTTGCAGAAGTGACTAAACTTGCAACAGTAGAAGCTGAGGTACCACTGTTCACAAGTTCATTACCGACACTGACAGTATCAACAATTGACCAGCTCTTTCCAGCAGCTGTTAATTGTGTTTTCATAGATGCAATTTCATCCAGCATGACATCTGCGCTGGGAACATTGGCAATACCCAAGAATAACTTCTGGTTGCTTGCTAAGGCACTGGCAACATTTTGAATTCCAGAACAGTCTACTCCGTAAAGTCTGATGATGTTATAGCCAGAAAGTTTGGAAATATCAGAGGAAACATCACTTGACGTTTTGCATCCACCATCGTTGGTGTACGGGGAGTATGTAATACCTAAGGCACCACCACTCCCAGCATTATTGGTCACCGCTGAGGTTGATGTTGAGCTTGAGGATGAACTAGTAGCGGAAGCAGATGCAGCAGCAGATGCCGAACCAGCAGCGGAAGCAGATGCCGAACCAGCAGCGGAAGCAGAAGCAGAAACGGAAGCTGCCGAAGTATAAGTGGCAGAGTCAGAAGATGCAGCTGAGGCAGACGAAACCACAATGTTTTTATTTTCAATAGCGGCTGCGGTGGTGGAAACTGCAGATGGAGCGACACCGGACGCAGTAGATAAGACTCCATCAATATCGTAGACGGTGATATACTCATTTACAGTCACTAAATCAACCTCTGTGTCTGTTTTGGTGCCTCTTTTTTCCAAGTTGGCTCCATGGGCCAAAGAAGCAGCTAATGCAGTGAAGGTACCAAGCTGTGATAGTCTCATTTTGATTAGCAGATTCTATAGTTGAGATCAGATGCGTTATTTCCGGTAGTAATATAAGTTGATGAGGGAGTGAATTAAAAAGAGAGGTAGGTTAAAATTACGAGCTTCGTGACTGGGCTTCAGTTTTATCTGTGAATCTAAAGAATGAAAATAGTTGGTGTTAGTCTCGTGGAGTTCTAAAGCAAATCGCGATAATGACAGGCAGAGGAAGAGCTATAAGTATTCAGTAAGTCAAAAATAATAAAGGAGGCAGCATTGAAGAGGCAGGATTCATGTTTGTTTATAAATATCTCACAAATGTTCTGGCCAGTTTTTGTCAATTCCATGGCTTTACTTAGTTAATGAATGCCTTCCAACGACAAGAAATCTACGATGCTACGGGTTCAGTCCTGCATGCGCATGCATCTGATTTTTACTTGAATCGAAAGCTGAATGTGCGTTTTTCTTGGAATTACCATGGTTTCAACATGAAAGTCGGCGCGAGAAAGAAGCTAAAAAGACAATCAAACCACAGTGGTAGTCTCGGTAAATTTCATGAAAATAATTAAAGTAAAAGTCTATTCACCATAGCATAGCGGGCTAGTTCAGTCAATATAAACAACGTGTCACTGCCAAACAACATCACAGAAACACAAGTACTACTACCCCAAGTCAGCGAGGTTTCAAGCACAATTCCCATGCATTGATATATTGTTAAATCAGCCATAGGGCATTTGAAATACTTTTCATTTGCTTTCTATCTGTCTTCAGTACAAGAAAAATCATCTATTAGTGAACTATCTTCTAGTGCTGAATTCTTGCATCTTGATTGTCGAGAACCCCTATCTTATGAACGGATATCCACTGATAGTTAGGTAGCCTGGGGCACTTTAGCTCTTGGAAGTGTCTACTGACACCTTTTACGGCTACAAGTGCACATTGTGATTACGAATTCTCTCACTTGTTAATATCTTATAATAACTACACAGCGGGAAGCTGAGAAATGTGTAAACTGCGCATTATGCCTATAATGAAGTCCGACTTTGTAGTGAAAAATAAATGACCCTGTGATGTTTATGTGGTCTTCTTCAGGTAGGCGTTATTTGTATAGCGCATACTCATAAACATATCGGTGCTTGAGTGGATGAAACTCCCCATAAATCAGTGGTGAAGGCCAAAAGCACCAAAAAACAAATCATCGGATTTATGCCGATCGACACCCCAAAATGAGGAAAATTGAAAAAAATAAGATCGATCACAACAGAAAAGCATCTTAGATTGTTTCAATAAAGCCTAACAGGTCAAAGATGGAAAAGTAATTACAAGAAGTTTCAACCGATGTAATTCAGATTGTTGGATGATTCAGCTGTCATTGACAACGAATGTCGCTATAATCTTTGTGCTCACTTTGAATGTTATAATAATGGAACAAGCGTTGATCATCAAAATCATTTTAATTTTCATGCTTACAGACTGGTAAGTAGTTTTCATAAAAGAGTGACGTATATAAAGACCTATCTATATAAACGAAAGACTTATACACGATAAAAAATAGTCATATAAACAAGTTCGTAAATAACAGCAAGTGAGTGAAAAAGCAAATTGTGATTTTAATAAGTTGAAGTCACATCCTTAGTTGATAGCAATCTTCTTGACCTTTGGTGTTTCTTTAGGAGGTGTAACCTTTGGGATTGTGACACTCAAAACACCATTGTTGTAGTTTGCAGCAATGTTGTTTTCATCCAAAGTGACTGCAGACCCGAATCTGATCTTTCTTTCGAAAGAGCCTGTTCTTCTTTCTCTGTAGTACTTGTTCTTCTTCTCATCCTTCTCTTCGATATTGACTTCAGGAACTTTCCCACTGATGGTCAATTCGTTGGTGTCTTTGTTGAAATCCAAATTGATAGACTCTTTGGAGGCACCTGGGATAGATGCGTGTAATTCAAACTCCTTCTCTTTGTCTACCAAGTCAACTGGTGGAACAAGATCAAATCCTGGTCCAAAGATTGACTCGTCAAAAAATGGCTTGAAAAGAGCGTTATTTTCGTAGTTGTTAGCCTTGGCTACGGCTTTGTCTTTACTATCGCCTTGCTTCTTCCCAGAAGTGATTGTTCTTGGAGTTGGTGAAACTCTCACTGACTCTGCAAATGGATCGAGTTCACGTCCAAAAGAGTCAAAGAAGTCCCAAAATGGTGAGTTGTAGAAGAATGAAGCCATTGTTGTTGTGTTTGTTGTGTTCGTGTTATGCGTAATCGATTGATTAACTGAATGTCGCGTGTTTGATTTGAGTAGATTCTGATAATATTTGTTATTGATGATGAGTTATGACAAAGAAAAATACAAGAAGAAAAACGACAAGCAAGCACTGGGATATATCACCTCCTTTTATATTGTTCGCCGCAAGTAATGCTCTCTGCCCCATCAATGTTCGTAAGGGACATGTCCAAACATTTTTTCTTTCAGCCATGCGCGACAGAAAGTTCCATATTTTTCTAGAATCTCCGCCTCCACACATCCCAACAGCTTGTCTGTCACGCTCCCCGAAGGAACCCCCTAGAAAATGCAGCGAGGGTAGTATAGGAGCATAACAACAACAAGCAACACAAGAGTTTCACCGTATGGAATTCTCTCGAAAACATCCTCCCTGTATAGTGATGACAATCAGGCATTCCTATGTTTGCTGTGAGGAGAACGTCTTCACAATTCTATTCTTCTCCTTCTTTCGTAACACAATAGCAATGTTCCCCATACTTTCACCCGAAACTCTATAGTTTCTGGCACTTTCCGGGGCAAATTTATCAGTCCTTATGGATCACAAACAGGCTGCTATTTTTTGACACATTCATTCTGTACACATTGCGCTAACCAAAAGCAACAAGACCGTCTTTGCACTTGTGAAAGCTTGGAGTAAATCGAGTATTGACTATCATTATCGTTGTCATGGCTCGGACTGCGTTCATGTCTATTGTTGTCATTAAATTCATCAAAAGAGCAATCAAGATTCAAGCCGTCTAAGGCATTATACCAACCCTACAACGAATGTATTAATCATCGCCATGTAGTTTCTTTTTCACTTATATTAATATTGTTATTGGCCACAGCTCAAATCCTCAAGACGTGCCTTCTCAAAATCAAAATAGATACAAAAAAATCGACTAAAACTAGACAGAGAAAATTAACATGAGAATAGAGTTGGGTAGACGTGCCCACTGTTGCATGACACAATCAATCAAGAAACAGCGAATACAAAAACGCAACGCAAAAAGAAAAGAAAAGAAAAAAGAAACAGGGGTTTGTCTCTACAATTAGTGGTGGAATGAACGCACAGCAATCTCAATGTAGGATAAGTCGTAGGAGTCAGCGGTGTCAAGAACAGCTTGATCCATGACAGAACCAGTAGGAGCAGCAATGTACTTGACTCCAGATCTGACAGCTCTGTGGACATTGTCTGGGAATGGGAAGAAAGCATCCGAAGACAATGCAACGTTAGTGAGCTTGGATAACCATTCCTCTCTCTCTTGCAAGGTGAGAGGAGTTGGAATCTCTTCGAACTTGGACTCCCATTCGGACTTTTCCGGCTCGGTCTTTGGGACCTGGTTGCTGACGTACAAATCTATAGCGTTGGCCTTGTCAGGTCTCTTGGTACCCTTTTTCCACTTGAAGGCCAAGACACGTGGGTGTTGTCTCAACCACCAGTTGTCGGCCTTGTCACCGGCCAATCTGGTACAGTGGATTCTGGATTGCTGTCCTGCACCCAAACCAATGATCATACCGTCCTTGGCGTAAGCAACGGAGTTGGACTGGGTGTACTTGAGCACGATAGTGGCAACAGTCAAGTCAATTATGGCCTGGTGGGTCAAGGACTTGTTTTTGCTCAAGATCTCCTTGAAGGACGACGAGTTTATTATGGCGTCGTTTCTCTTCTGCTCCAAGGTGATGCCGTAGACTTCTCTCTTCTCCATGACCCCTGGGTTGTAGTTAGGGTCGATTTGCAAAATGCAGTATTTACCGTTCTTCTTCTTCTTCAAGAGCTCCAAGGCATCTGGGGCGTATCCTGGAGCAATCACACCGTCGCTGACCTCTCTGGAGATAACCTTGGCAGTGGAGTAGTCCACAATGTTGGACAAGGCAATGAAGTCTCCGAAAGAGGACATTCTGTCGGCACCTCTGGCTCTGGCGTAAGCATTGGCCAATGGCGACAAGTTCTCGATATCGCTGACGAAGTACATCTTCTTCTCAATGTCGCTCAATGGCAAACCAACAGCGCAACCGGCTGGGGAAACGTGCTTGAAGGAAGCAGCAGCTGGCAAGTTGAGCGAGGCACTCAATTCCTTCACCAAAGGCCAGGAGTTCAAGGCGTCCAACAAGTTGATGTACCCTGGGGATCCGCCTAAAACCTTGAATGGCAATTCGCCCTCCTTGACGTAACATTGGGCAGGTTTCTGGTGTGGGTTAGCACCGTATCTCAAAGGAAGCTGGCTGATTCCCTCGCTGTACTTCTTTCTGAAGAAGTCGGAGATGGCAGCATCGTAGTCTGCGGTGTGTTCAAATGCCTTAAGAGCATACTTGTTTCTTGATTGAGCGGAAATCTCACCGTTGTCCAATTCCTTTAAGAATCCGGCGTAGTCCTTTGGATCGGACAAAATGGTGACTCTTGCGTGGTTCTTGGCGGCAGCTCTCAACAAGGTGACCCCTCCTATGTCGATTTCCTCGACAGCTTCAGGAATAGTCACGAGAATCTTCTTCACGGTCTCCTTAAATGGGTACAAGTTGCAAACAACAAAGTCAATTTTCTCAATGCCTTGTTCTTTCAAGTCCTTTTCATCACTGTCGATGTTTCTGGACAAAATACCCCCATGGACGGCAGGGTGCAAGGTTTTGACTCTCCCACCCAAAATTTCCGGAGCGTGGGTGATGCTGCTAACGTCCTCTACTGGGAATCCGCTTTCTCTGATCAATCTAGCAGTTCCCCCGGAGGCAAGAATTCTGACGTTGTTTTTGACCAAGCCCTTCACAAGATCTAATAAGCCGGTCTTGTCGTAGACCGACACGATGGCTGTCTTTCTTTCGTTTACCATTTTTGCTTGCTAGAATATACAGAGATCAGTGTAGTCTAAATATGTAGCACAACGTGATGATGTTTGCTTGTCAGTGAAACACTAATAAGATACGGTTGTAATGATGTCTTATTATCAACAATAAAGAACTGCTGGTCGACGGTACGGTATGGTATGTGCGAGCCAGGTTGGGGAGATGACCAATAAAATTTATAAGAAAAAAATTTTTTAGCTATTTCCCCTACTTTCCTTGGTAGTTTTTGCTAAATGACTATTTCTGAGCATCTTAGTTTTGGAGTCAAACTAGAAAGCCCTTATTTGCTTTGAAAAGAGATTTGGGTATGAGACAAGAGGTTAGGAGCACGGAATATTCACATAAAAGCGAGTAAGTTATTGTAGGCTCCGGGTAAAATGAAGTTTGAATCGTTAATGGATTGACATCTGCTCGAAGTCAACCAGCCATTGTGCATGTCTATGCTGCTGAATGGGAGAATTCAGAGTGGGTGAACTCTATTGACTCGTCAGTCGCGTCTGGATGAATGGGAAGTGTGGCTTTTTTTTTGGCTTTTCAAAAGGATTGTCGGTTAATGCAGCTTTGTAAGTCTCTACGATATAGTATGGCAATTTTACAGTTACATGGAGTCTCAACACTGGCAAGAGCAGTTGAGCCTATCAATATATTGAGAGAGTCGTGTGTTTAGGGCTACTTTCAATCATGAACGTCCAATAATGCTATTAAAAGAAAAAATGCATTTATCACTGTATTCACAATGAAAAAGCTGAAGCACTGTGAAATATTTATGGCCCCACGGGGTGCTGCTCAGCGTAGAGAAAACACGCATAATTACAGGCCCCGAAGAGGGGCCCTTGGAAAAAACTTACAACTCGCTTTTTTGCGTTCACCAACCACTACGGTTTCATATTTTCATCATTGAGTGAAAGTATTGTCAAATATGTTATACATCACTAGTGTTATAATCGTAAGCTTACACACCGTAGACCACGAGCTATCTATGAATATACATATTATCAAATGATTCGATACCGATTGTTCAACCACCGTCAAGAGTGATTGTAAATGTCATAAACCGATAATTTGCAAAGATTTGGGCATTTTTTGATACTTACCTGCTTGGCCCAATTAGAGTTGTCCTTGATTTTGACACGCCCAGTCTAGTCAAGGACAATAGTCCTGCTATATATAGTTAGAGGTTTTATACAAAATCTAAATACATAAATTTACAAGTTTTTGGGCGTGGTATGGGAGCTCCGCTACCTACTCTCGGTTAGGCGAGTCGTCCGGGGTTCAAATTAGGAACGAAGCACACATGCATTACAATTGTAATCGTGATTGTTGTGGTAAAACATCGATTACGAAAGTGATGTTATCAATCTGTAATGTCATTTATTAGAACTCAAACCAACATAATAAAAGAATACATATACATCTTAATTTTACTAAACACCAAACATCTATGGATTGCTTGCTTATTTTCTGTATCTCCACAAAGACAAGGTGTTTTGTTTCTTCCAGGTGTGACGACGACCAGCTTGGGTGTTGTGGTATTTGTGACCCTTGTTGATACCTCTGGATTTCTTTCCGGAAGAGGTAAGACCTCTGGCTTCTCTGTGCTTGTGGACTGGAGCAGCAATCCAGTTGTATCTTGGGTCTCTTCTGATGGCCTTGTGTTGAGGGTCAACGAGGATGACTTCGAAGTACTTGTAAGTAGAGTCTTGGTTGACCCAGTAAGAGTTCAAGACTCTCAAGTTAGCAGCCTTTCTACCAACTCTCTCTTCAGCAGTTTGCTTCAAGGATTTTTGGTATTTCAATTGGTTGACACCTTGGTTGGTTGGCTTACCGTAAGTAGCACCCTTGGAGACTGGTCTCTTTCTGTTACCTCTTCTGACTCTGATTCTGAAGATGGCAAATCCTTGTTTAGCCTTGTAACCCAATCTTCTAGCCTTGTCTGGTCTAGATGGTCTTGGAGCTCTGTGGATGACGCTCTTTTGTCTGTATTCCCAACATCTAACTCTGTGGAGGAATCTCAAAGCATCGGATTGCTTCTTTCTTTGTAATTCTTCTAAATACTTGTAGGCACCCATTTTTGACTGATTGAATATGATATATTGATATTGGTATAATATGATAGTTATTATTAAGACCTAACTGTAAGTAAGAACAATATAGAGACTTCAAAATAAATTGAAAATATTGAGATTTTAGAAAAATTTTTTTTCGTCCATGAAAAATTTCACATTAACGATGAGCCAGGGCTCTATGCCTATAACAATCACATGATCAGTCCTGCCTGTCAAGAAAAATAAATTTCAGAGCAGTCACATATCACGATCCTCTTAAAATGCACGTGATATTCACACGCATCAGGGCTTTTTGGGCAATGCGAATAGATGCGTCTTTTTCATACTAGTAAGGAGAGTTTCGTATCGTTGATATGTGCGATTGCATCCTCGTATATAGACAGATAACTTGTATTTCATTCTAGCATTCTAGACTGCTGTATAGAGTTTATCACGCATCTGTAACAATATATATAAGTATCAAAGAAGGAAAAGCTGCACGGCATAAAAACCTCGCCTTGAAGAATATCGCGGGTTTATTTGCTCCTTATGTGTAGTGCTGATGTTTGTCATTATCGGGTTCCACGATCGATTTTCATCAACGATACCGAGAATCCAGAGGTGTATTATCCCCTATAGTTGCCTATACTTCAGCATTAGGAAGAACTGTGAGTGAGGGGCTAGAAAACATAGGAAGAAGCTAAAAGAAGGGTCAACGGAACTTAGTCCCCATTTGTGGCATTTCGATATCAGTGGATTCTGTATAAGTATTTGACAACTTTTTGTAGTTGTTTATGGTCTATGTAAATTTTCTTAAAAATTGCCTCTATTGGGACCAAAGTGTCATTATTCTTCGCGCCATACATCACGCGTAAAAACGTGGTCCGGGAGTGGATCGCTGTCATTGCCTTTTGGGCATTCAATGTCAGTGGCTCTAATCAACCGCTTGAGTGCCGCCAGGTCCAAGCTTTAACCGCTAACCGCTTGGATCCTCGTATACAGGTAGCTAAGTAAGTAAGCTACTCATAAGACTGGCTTTTTTTAGTATCGAATGTAGTTGGCGTGCAGGAGAAAGGGTTACTAGTGATCACTTTTGCTCTATTCTGAATGGCATGAAAAAGATGGGTTCCCAAAGTTACAAATGCGAAGCTAAACAGCGCACAGAGGGGCACCTAAGGTAACATTCGAAAGTTTTCATTGATACAAATTGAAACTGTGCAATGTATTTCAATAGCAAGAAGCTACACATGAATATCTGTCGATCGCTGTTGAGGCAGGTACCTGCGAGACTTTATGATCTTGATCTTGATAACTAAAATTTCGCTATTCGATGTCATTGACAAACACGAGCAAAAAAATAGAAAACGAAACCGAATATTACGGACTCATCACTCGAAAAAGAAGCTACAGGGCCAGTAACTTCTATCGCTTTTGCATCTTCGCCACTGTGTTCTCTCTAATAGGATCAGCCAGTCAGTACTATGGCTACCATTGGTTCTTATCGGTACGTAAGAAATCGAACCTACCCGTGATTTTGGTACATAAACTGAAGGTTTGTTTTTCCTTGACAGAACGCAATCACAGCATTTGCGCTGCCCCACATCAATTACTCCCTGGATCTTGTGTGAGTAATGGCTCAGCATTGTTGACCACAAAAGCATAATGACACAAAAGGTGTGAAACAAACATATAGAAGTGAGATTTATTGCTTTATTTAAATTTTTTTTCAATCATCGTAACGTTAAATATAAGGATGTAGCGAATACAAACAGATCAAACTAGCCTGGTAATCTAGTAGTCACGGTTGTTGTTGTTGTTGTTGTCATTGTTGTATTCTTCTCTTCTTTCGTCTCTCTTGCGGTCCTCGTAGTAGTCTTCGGCTTTGTTAGCAGCGACGGCACCGGCAATGGCCCCACCAATAGCACCTAAGACACCGTGACCAGACTTTTGACCGAGCTTGTCACCGGCAAAAGCACCAGCGGCACCACCAGCAACAGTAGCCAAGAAACCTCTAGAACCTTCGTGCTTATTTTCCTCTTGGAAACCACCCTCGTTGTTGTTACCGAAGCTTCTTTCGTTGTTTTGGTAGTCGTCACCACCTTGGTTGCCGTAGCTGTCGTTGTTGTTGCCGTAGCTGTCGTTGTTGTCGTTGTTGTCACCGTAGTATCCGTTAGCAGACATTTTGTAAGATTGTGTGTTTTTTGTAGATTAAAAAGGAAAAGTTGTAGAAGAGATTCAATGGAAATAAATTCTATGGCTATGAGAGATTACAAGAAGAACAGAAATATAGATCAGCACAAAAGTGAACAAAATAGTGAGAAATTCTTCTACTTTTATACTTGATTTTCTGGTCTACGGAAACACACAGTTGAATCAAACTAATCGAATAATGATTCGTGTTGTTCTCTCGAAGTCGACATGTTTACTCGGGAAGACTCTGATATCAACCTGGAATTCTCGATTGAGACTTGTTTTCTCGGAACACAATGCCAAACGTGCTACCGAGTTAAAGTTGAGTTTCAAAAAATGTTCTTTAGTGTTGACTAATGTGGGCCGAAGAAGTGACGACATAGCAGCTATTAAGGACAGTTGTATAAGAGCCGAGGCAGGGATCAGTTTTTCTCGAGTTTATTGGGCAGGCCAGGGCGGAGGGCCATCTAACTTGTCGGTTCCTCTGAAAAAGAGTTTCTCCTGTTAATTTGAAAAATGATCAGCCACGTTTGTGAAAAAAGTAGTGACAGTGCTTATCATTGAGACGATCAAAGACAGCTGTCTTTGTGTATTGAAGCATTGAGAGTGCAATCGAGTACAGATTTGCGATAGATCACTGTGTTGACAAAAACTGCGCAATACCGGTAACATATGGCTACAAGTAACTTTCCAACCACCGTGGCCTATGGAAAACAGAAATGACGAATGGCCTTCAGGTGTTTCTACAATATGAAACAATTGTATCAATGCAGTGGTCGTAGGAGCTAACCAAGCATTCATGCCAGAGCCTAAGTTCTATGTGAGTTAAAATCAAGTAGTAAGTTTAAGTATATATACTGTGTATATACTGTATATATCAATGTTTTTTTTTGGCTCAACATGTGTTTGAGCTGGAGGAAGGCCCACTAATGTTTTATTCTCACTTCGTGTATTACTTACTTCTAGTACCTCGGCGTGCCAGTAGCAGTAATACAAAACAAATAATCGCTATTAGAAAGAAACTCAAATCAATATTTATTCGCTATCAAAAGGTGTCTTCTTGTTCGTCCTCTTTGTGAGATTGGACTTTAAGAAAATCTATAAACGAAGAAAACTAACTAACGCATAAGGAAGAAACCAGGACTATTCATAGTCGTGTTTGCCACCCATTCGGAGCTCTTCTTCCGAAGGGATGTCCATCACCAAAATATCTAGAATTTCCCTCATGTTGAATATTTGTAAGAAATGCATACTGTAGTTAAAATTAGAAACCACAGTTCGACGAAGGATAAAGTAAAGTGGCAAAGTAGGAGTATCAGTCATGATCTAGAACCAAGTAATCACAACCTTTATGCTCAATGGTGGCAAAACTCCTGTAGAAACAAATAACGCTCGAACTGTTCAGATCAGAATACATCAACTACTAGACGTGTTAGACCCGCCGCCGGTGTTGCTACCGCCGGTGTTGCTAGTACCACCACCACCAGTAGTGGTGGTGGTGGTACTACCAGTATTGGTGGTGGCGTTGAGAAGTTCCTCACTTGGGGGAGACGGAGGCCTATAGTCCCACATTAATGTTAAGTCCAACGGTTCACCGGTGCTGGAACGAGTGGGAGTCGAGTCTGACATATACATAGAATAAATTTTAAAGACAAAGTTCTTTGTGATTCAGGTTGGTTAGTTTTCGTGATAACAATAAAAAAGGTTGTTATATAAAATATAACAGTTCCAGTTTTTAGTTTGGAAAAAAGTTAAAAAGGTGTAGGTTGTTATTGTTGAAAAAAAAAACAAAAGAGAAATTGGAATGAACTTTTTAGCAACGACCTGTATTTATATATAAATATATATATTGATACAATTGTCAGATTTTGGTCGTATGTATCTATGAAGCCCTCGAAAAAGCAGCAGGAGAAATTAACACCGAAGCTAAGACACTGATCATCAAATCAGATATTGGCATCTAGTTAACTCCAGTTTCAAATGATTTTTCGCCTTTCCTTGAGTTAATTAACTCCCCGTCGACAGGATACAAACACTAATATACGGGAAAGTCAGAGTCAGATTTTGGTAACTCAATTTTCTCCTTCTATTGTATTTTGCGCCCCCTATCGTAGTTGCGACTCTGATGATGCAAACTTGCCCACATATATCTTTAGGAGGCAGCAGACAGGCGCAGAATAGTTGATGACCATGGTACTTTGGCATGATGGCAAGACGACTTCATGTTAAAATCGTGCACGCCGACTAAGCCACGTAAGGCCGCCAAAAAATTCTGTTTCAACCTAAAAAGCTCAGAGTTGCAGTGCACCGGGGAGAGGATTTGACGTGATAGGCGACTCGCAACAAGCATGGTTTTAGTCTCCAGGCTGCGGCAGACTTTTTTAGGGTGACGCCCACAAACAACTTTTGTATCAGACATTGTATCAGAAACGAAAGAGTGAATTGTATCAAAAAAAACTCAATAGTGTACAAACGCATAGAAGTGTCGCAGACAAGATCTGCACAACATGGCAATGCCACAAATACAGACAAGCTTGCTAATAATCTGCTGCCCACATACCTTCCCCCAAGCAAGTGCAGCAGCACACCGGATATCTCCATGCTATTCGACGTGGCACCCCGCCAGAGACACACCAATGCCGCGGATCGTAAGTTACATAAGCAACCACGTAAGCGCATCGCCCGTGCCAATGGTACTGCCGATTTTAGCGAGCGAGCTTCGAAGGGTACGAGCTCGTACCCTTCGGGCAAGCAGCTCGTACAAATTGCCTTTTTTGTGCAGATGAATAATAGCGGAATTAAAACAGAAAATACAGATAGATTTTTCCCATACCTGAACTTATCTCCCGCACGTACTAAGTGTTGGTTGCTATCGACCCTGTAGCAGCAGCTTCATCAAAGGCCATCCAAATGACGAGCTTCCGGGACCCACACATCCTCATATAACTATATTCCTCCAGTCCTTTCCCATCTGTCTTCATTTCGAATGAAACGAAGCATCAGATCTGCCCAATCGTTCACATACTTTACGATCGTTTAACAATTTTTTTTTCTGGTGCAAGCCCTGAAGTCAAATCTTTGCGCATCAAGTAATCATCTGATTTAATTCCATATTCAGCCCTGGCTCATCCAATTAAAGCAGCAGTTGGTTTCGATCAGTCCACCGAGCATTTCAAGAGCAGCTGCGGAAATTTCAAATAAAAAAAATACACCAACAAGTCTTGGAGATCCGTTCGTTCTTTTACCAGCATTCTGAAAATTTTCCAAAGCCCTACCAAGACACCTATAGCACAATGACTGTTCCATTAGACGGCGAGCCCACACACTGCGACAGCAACGGTACTGCTAACGGCAACACCCACCCGTTGCCTGCACCTTTTCTTGTTTCTGCTCCGGGAAAAGTCATTATTTTTGGCGAACATGCGGCGGTCTACGGAAAACCAGCTATCGCCGCGGCACTCTCGCTAAGAACATATCTCCTCGTGTCGCCCTCCGAAAAGCCCGACGATGTGGTTCTCAACTTCCCCGACATAGGCTTTGCCCAGCGCTGGAGACGCTCTGACTTCCCGTGGGTTGCTGTCAAAAAGTACCACAACAAGTTGGCCTCCAAGAGCGATCTGGACATTTCCTCTGTCAAATCCTTCAACAGCACCACCGACGAGTTGGTGCCCGAGCTAGTCTCTGCGCTTGCCGAGATGTTGCTCTCGGTAACCAGTCCGTTGCATTACAGTGCTGCCTATGCGTTTGTGTACCTCTACGTGAACCTTTGTTCCCAGGCCACCAAGGGCTATACTTTCACGGTCCGCTCCACCTTGCCAATAGGAGCAGGGCTAGGCTCCTCTGCGTCCATCGGCGTGTGCCTTTCTGCGGCTCTTTCGTTGATTGGCGGGCATGTGAAGGCAGGAAGCCTCCATCTCAACGACTTGTCGTCCAGCGACTCCTCGGATGCCAATTTCATCGACTCGTGGGCGTTTATGGCCGAGAAATGCATCCACGGCAATCCCTCGGGCATTGACAACGCCGTGGCTTGCTTTGGGGGCGCTGTGATGTTCCAAAGGATGAAGAGCTCTGTTCCTAGCGTGCGCACGACCATGCGGAACTTCCCCTCGTTCAAGTTGTTGCTCACCAACACCAAACAGCCCCGCAGAACCGCAGTGCTTGTTTCCAAGGTGGCCACCTTGTTCAGCGACTATCCCAAGACCTCCAGTGCTATGCTCGACGCCATAGAAAACCTCACCAAGGAGGGCTACAATCTCATGATCAGACCGTTCTTTGACGAGGTTGCCAAGCAACGGTTCCGTGATTTGATCCGGATCAACCACGGGCTTCTTATGGCCCTTGGCGTGTCCCATCCGACGCTCGAGAAGGTCAAGCTTCTTTGTGACGAACGTGACGTGGGGGCTACGAAGCTTACTGGTGCTGGGGGCGGTGGATGTGCCATCACCCTCTTGAAAGAGGAGGTTGACGAGTCTGTAATCGACGATCTCAAAGCCAAACTTGCAGTGGAGGGCTTTGAGACGTTCGAAACCACTCTAGGCGGCAAGGGGGTGGGCTACTGTCTTCCAGCAGACGCCAAAGAGTTCACTGCCGAGAAGTTTGTTGCCTTGAAGGGCCGCGATGAGATCGAGGCCAAGTGCGGGGTGCAGAAGCTCCACAACTGGAGCTTCTGGTAGGCGGTCCGCCCAACCATATATCTCGACTGTCAATATTAATATTATTATTTGCATGCATTACCAATCATACTTGTGTTTTTCCTATTCTTTTGGCTTTATATTCTGCCCTTATATTGTGTCTGCCTATTCATCCATACACGGTGCACATACAGTGTCCTCGCTAGACCTATCTATACATTTTCTTGCTCTCAATTGGAAGTTATCCTGTGTTCCTGTACATATGTGCCTCGAGGGTTTCCCTCGAAATGTGTCTCATTCTTGGGCAATGAGACACCTCTGTAGTTCCCACGATGGCCGAAAAGCATTTTTCGGAGATATGAAAAAAATGCCAAATGGTGAAAAAATCAGGCTCGATCTCTAGAGCGTATCTTTTTGTTCAGTGGGTATGTCGAGAGATGCGGGACAGTGACAATGTGGAAGCTTCTCATACAAAGACCCAGGGCCTTCGTTGTGCCAAAGGTGCAAATATCGCGCGTTAGTAGGTATAGCACCGCGATTTCCAGCGACGGCTCGTGCAGACCTTCTGAAATTGTCATCAAGGATGGAAAACCCACAGTCTTGAAGCACATCCATGTGAAGTCAACGGTTCCATACGAGACTGGACAGCTCATACAGGAGAAATTTGCTAGGGCCAATTTGGACTACAAAGAGATCAAAACCAAGATCTCCAGAACTATCAAGAAAATAGATGCCGGAGACTACGTGGTTCCACCGCAAGATCCAGACGCAAAGACCGGGGATCCTCAGCCCGAGGGCAGAGCCGAGGTTTCGGACTACGAACGACAATTTCTTGCAAAACTTTTGGTCGACTTGAAGCCCAACCCCGTGATTCTCACCTTTGAATTCGAGCCGGTGTACACAGGCGGCCGTCGTGAAAAATTCAACATCACCACCGACGACGCAATCAAACAGTACGAGTATAGAGGTGCACGCTTTGTGCAGACGTCCCGTGGTGGACAGGTTACCTACCACGGCCCTGGACAGCTTGTCAGCTACCCGGTCATTGACTTGCAGGATTTCAAAACGGTTACTCCTGGGACTGTTCCTAAAACATTACTGGCAAGATGCTACATCCACGCTTTAGA
This sequence comes from Saccharomycopsis sp. NRRL Y-5750, assembly GCA_030564765.1. Taxonomy (NCBI): domain Eukaryota; kingdom Fungi; phylum Ascomycota; class Saccharomycetes; order Ascoideales; family Saccharomycopsidaceae; genus Saccharomycopsis; species Saccharomycopsis sp. NRRL Y-5750. The sequence goes on along the minus strand of JAKTZD010000021.1, from coordinate 56,106 downwards.
AAGCTCCATAATAGACACATTGGACCAGGGACGCAACTTCCAGGGGTTCAAGCAGTCGTCTGTTGAGTCTGAAGGAAAGAACCGCCCATTTGGGATCAAGGCAATAAGAACAGAGAATACAGGTGTGTGGATTGACTCGCAGAATAAAATTGCAAGTATTGGTGTTCACGTGAGACGTTCGGTGACCACTCACGGCGTGGCCATCAACGTGGACACAGATCTCGACTATCCAAACCATTTTGTCATGTGTGGCCTTGAAGGCACAAGAACCACAAGCATGCGCGAACTTGGAGTCGGGGCCAGTGTCAAAGATGTTGGCTACGCATTCTCAAAGGCTTTTGCCAAGTCCTTGGGATTTGCCAAGCTCGAACATTTCGACGTCAATGCGGTTGATCTTTTGTCTGAGGCACAGGAGGGCCAAAATGTCTTCAGCAATGGAATACTCGAGATTATACAATAATTAATAGAACATGTATTTAGCAACAGAAATAGATCATACATAATAGAAGACATGAGACTTTCTCCTTTCACACAACATTTCAGTCGCCGTTCTCAGGCTTATCAAGATCCGAAGGACCAAAGCTCATCGGCAATAGCTCGTGCAAATACACCTTTACGAACAACGAGCCGTCGTTGTTGAACAAAAATATAGGCACATGAGGAGCGAACTCGCGGATAACTTGCCGGCAAATCCCACATGGGCTTCCTATTTTTGACTGCATGTCGGTGGAAACTCCAATGGCTTTGATATGCACTTTGTTTTTAGCGTAGCCTCCTTCCACAGAGACCAACGTTTTTGTAATCGCTGTTTGCTCGGCACATATACATGCACCATACGATGCGTTCTCGATATTAGCACCTTGGATGTATTGGTTGTCCTTGGTCATAACAACGGCCCCGACCCGGAAATTGGAGTATGGCGAATATGAAAGCTTTTTGGCTATGGGATAGTTCTGTTAGAGTTTGGTCGGGTTAAGCCTGATGATAATTGGCCCAGATATAAGGAAAACTTACCTTCGACAGCCTTCACCTTCAATTCATGGAATTCTTCTTTTGTCAACTCGTTGTGGTCTTTGTGAGGTCTGAACGATCCTCCTAAGGGAATCACTTGGTCGATAACTCTTCTCATTTTAGTCAATGTGTTTCTGTTTGTGGTCTATTTTATAATCACCTATTGGATTTCAAAACTCCTCATCGGCGTGATTCTCATCGGTTTGCGCTTTACTGATTAAAACATCCCTCTTTTCCTTGTTTTGTATCACTATTGACAGAGTGCACAGAGACTTATCTTTTCTTTGCGACAGCCCACAAAATTGGTGTACACATGCGAGGCATCAGGTCCCATGATAATGGTATAACGGATATCGTATCCAGTACCTGCAACTTACACTCGAAAATTGTCTGATGATTTTTTCAGCACCCTTCGTATCGGCTTGCTGTGATACTCTGGGCACGTTTACCAGTTGGAAGCCCTGAAAGGACCATACTAGGCTCGACATAAGAACCATCAGCTACATAGATGACGTCGGTTGTGAGAAACTATCCTACGCATATTCCATTGCGGCTAATTGACCGGGTGTTGATGACCATTAGTTGCGGAATTGGTGCGACTTTGCACCCCGAGAATAATAACTATATTACAGGAATCGGAGAAATCACAGCTTACGAACCAATACTCAATCGGTTGAGAAATCAGATGCTTAGTGATAGCACGGGAAGACGGATTCTTCGGGAAAGACCAAACATCACCTCTACGTCATTGAACATGGACTACTTGAAATCGTTGCCGGATAATAAGTTTGGAAAGGTATACTACAACTGGCTCACCAAAGAAGGAGTTTCTCCTGACACCAGAGCTCCGGTGCATTACATTGACGACGAAGAGCTTGCGTTCATATTCAAGAGATACCGTCAGTGTCACGATTTCCATCATGCGATTGCGGGATTGCCTATAGTGCTTGAGGGTGAAATTGCTATCAAGGCGTTTGAGTTTGCAAACTTTGGACTTCCTTTCGCAGGAGTGGGATCGCTTTTGTCTCCTTTGAAGCTTAGTGCGAAACAAAGGAAAAGATTGTTTCTGATCTATTATCCATGGAGTTTCTCCAACGGGTTGAATGCCAAACCTTTGATCAATGTCTACTGGGAGGAACAGTTGGAGACAAATATCGATGATTTGAGAGAGCAGCTCGGAATTGAAGCTCCTCCTCCAGATCTACGTGAATTGAGAAAACTCGCCAAGTTGAAGAGAAAGCAACTCCAGCAATGAGCCCCAAAACAACTTTTTTGTAACGACTATCAAGGCCAAACACGAAACAGGCCACACGGTAATAAATTGAAGATTTGATAGCTGTATATATGTATAGCCTTTTGGCATAGAGCTTAGACTGCAGATACAATATGAAACAAAGTAAAAGAAAAGCCAGCAACTGTGTTTGTGATTGATTCCTTGAGTAAATAATTAAAGAGAAAAAAAAAAAAGGGATAAATTGATCCATTAGCTGTGTATATGATTGCTAAATTGAGTACCCTCCCGCATATAATATCAAATTGTCAGGCTCACTGCCATAATATTCACATTGCTTATCTGTTGAAGCTCGAGAGAAGTTCCCGTCTACCTTCATCACTGCACACTGGAGTCCATTGCCCTGTCAGATTTTTTATTATAATAGATGTGGGAAAAGACTTGTAGTATACCGACATTGAGACCTGAAATGTGAAGCCACTCAACGTGGAGGCAGTCACTGTACAAACTGTACCATCTGGTATGCCTGAAATAACGCTGATGAAGCGATCAACGCTTGTGATTGGTTCATCATTCACATGCGTAATAAACTGTTCTTCTTCTAGTAACATCAGCATATGACCTCCATTATGAACATCATTCTTAAGAAGTATGAAGACCTCCGAGGGAATGTTACCAGAAACTCTCTTTCTGATCTCAAAGCTAGGCTTGGTAATGACTAGTCCTGCCCAAAATACATACACGTCAATAGTATCGAGAAGCTCAGTCTCGACCATTACTTTGATCTTCCGCCTATTTCTTATTACTTCAAGCTCAACCCGGTCTCTTGTCTCGCAGTATAAGTTTATATCAGAAGAAGATTCCATAGTTTTACCATCAACAGTCACAATGATATCTCCACGATTGATTCCACTCTTTTTGGTACTGTAGACTTTATCGCCAACTAAAAAGAGTTTTGCTGTTGTTTCACTCGGAAGCCCAAGAGCTTTCGCTTCAGTACAACTGATCTGCGTCAAATGATTCCCCAAAATTCGGATCCTTGGGGTCTGATTTTTTCCATCATAACCTAGCAGATAAATAGCGTTGTAAAAAGTTCTAACATCAAGACACTCGCCTTCATTATTGTGAAGTCCATCACCAACCAAACAACCCTCCTTTCGTTGCACCACAAAGGCGGCGACTGTCCCCTTTTCAGCATCACACAAAAACTTCCAGTCACCTGTACCCGGTTCCGAGAAGTCACTGTCATCTGCGCTAGCAACTCCAGGAAAGTATAATACTAGCTTCACAGCATCGGGTCCTTTTTTGAGTCCATCTGGGTCCAATTTTGCGCTGTCAACTTCTATCCGCGGAAAGACAGACACTAACGAGGGCTCGTATTTGAGAATGAGGTAGCCATGAACGGGATGTAAGAAGACTGGCTTAGTTGGAACATAAATCATCGAGCCTTTTGTCCCATCACTATCTTTCTCTTCCTGGAAAAAGCCGACCTGGTAATTAGCAAACTCGTAATTCAAACGCTTTACAATCATAACGTATCCTTTGTTCGCGTCAAGAACTACTCCCCAGTTACAATCGCAGTCGTCTTCGTATTCTTCCAGATATGGCAAGAACCTCGATGATCTTATAGACACTATGCATTTGGCCAAGTATTTGAGATTGGGATATGTAATCAGGCTTTCATGTGACGGGCGTGAGGCGTTGATAGAGACGATGCGTGATGAAGTGACTGCTTGATCGAGAACCTGTTTGGTCCAAAGCCCCGTCTTTGGGTCTTTTGAGTACAACGCAAACTCTTGCAGTCTATCAATAGTGAAAAAGAACGTTTCTAGATCGTCATAGCAATCATTGTCATAGCTATCATCATCCAGCTCTTCTGCCAATGAGACACAGCGAAACTTTAATTGTTTCTTGCTAGGATCTTTCTGGACAGCATTAATGAATGCCTCAAGATCCGGCGTGTCGGTGTCTTCCACACTAATGACGACGCTACACAGAGAACAATTCTCGTCGTCCAACATGATTACGGCCTTCAGAGAAAAATCCTCGCCCTCGAGACCCACTGACGTGAATAACCTCCCGGAAAAAGTCACGTACTGCTTTTCTACAAGGTCATAGAGGTTAGCAACTTCGCAACTCAAATGTAATTCGACCTCATCTCGCTGTACAATGATGTCCAAGCTTTTGCCGACGTTGTCGTCTAAGATATCATCAATGGCAAGAACCAGATTATTTGGGACAGGGTTGCCGTTGATACTCACCAATATATCACCATTCATGATCTTCCCGGCAGCAGGACCCTCCGGACGCACGTGGGTAGCCATAATTGATTTACTAGTTGATAGACCCCAAGTCATTTGAAGCGTTCCTCTCGGTATTCGATCTTTGACTCCTCTCTCTTTAATTCTGGAGATAATTCTGACTACTCGGTCAAGGGCCAAAAATAGAACGTTGGAACCGCTAAAATATTTTGGAACGCAAAGCGCTAAGGCGTTGCCATTGATGTCTGCTGCTACAGTGTTTTCCAAGCGCCTGCCGTACATGTTAGCTGTCACAGCGTCGGTGTCTACGGCACTGATTTCCCCAATGCAAGACGAAACACCGTTCTCAACGATTACTAATTCTGTGTCTATCTTCGCGAGGTCTGGACGAAGAGCCAATGTCTTCAACGATAAATCTTCTTGGATATCAGCTTCCAATATACCAAATGGATAAATGGGATCGCTGTAAACAGGTCTTACAGTTGCTGTTGAGCCGTCATTGAACGTGACTAAACCTGGCGATGCGCGGGGACGTGCAAGGTTTTGATCGGTGGTGAGAATAAACCCTAATTCACCATCGACAAGCCAACCGGTCCCGGTATCACTTCCTGCAATCTCAATATCAATTGACCTCGGGAATTGGATTTGCACTTGGCTGCTTTCCACCTTGCTGATAGCCGCAGTCCACCTGCCGAGTTCAGTGGCAGGTTGGTCGTCATCGGGTAGCGATTCTTGCGGGTTTGTGGCGGAGGAGAGCCTATGGCGTCCGACATAGTAGCGAGTATCATACATTCCTCCTTGGTGTCGTGTGTGCCACGCGTATGAGAAATACTTTCAAAAAAAAATGATCATTCAGGCTAATTAAAGACATACCTAAGTGTGCTTCTCTGATGATCAAGATCAGATCTGTGGAGGACTGACACAGCTTTATAACACATTGCAGGCCCTGCAGCCAACTGATAGTGCTGGCTATGATCCATAGTTGAATTGCATTCCGAGATTATGTCATTTTGGGCCGAGTCAAAAGTGTGATGAAAAACGTTGTCAATCAAGGGACAAATATTTGGATACCGCCAGGTGTCGCTTTAGCTTTCCTGTAAGGATAAGGGAGCAAGATACGAAGAAACCAAGCCCGGCGTGACTCATTCCGCACTGAGAATGACCTTTGCAATGCGGTTATCTTTGGGGTGGGCTAATGCGGATAAGCCCAGAAATCCATCGATGGACTACAGAATGTGGAGTTCACTTCACAAGCGATAAGCACATGCATGGATCCATGAATACTTTAGTAAAATCCACACACGCGGTGCGCAACCGGCTGCGGGTAGAGATGAATCGATTGCATTTGCAGCGGAGAGAAAAAACAAGCCACAATACTCCTCACTTATGGTTTTTGAAACAGCAAACATGATGGCTGACAGTTATTCTTCTACGAAATGCGAGGGAACGCGAAAAAGCGAAAAAAAAAAAGCAAAGTAGGCACTTACAAGCCAGCCATTGAGATCTGGTTTTTGTCCGCGTATTGAACTCATTCTTGTTATGACCTGGTTTATTATTGCTCCCAATATAACAATTTATTAAAGACATTAATTAGTAGCCAGCTCACCAATACGAGAGCCCGCGTGTAAGTCCCTTAAAAGACAGTAGAACAAACAAATTGAAAAACAAACAAACATGTCTGCGCCCCCTTTGCCGGTTCGCGGCGGTGTCAGCAGAAGCTCAAGCATTGCTTCGTCCACGAGATTTACCGCTGATCCGATTGCCGCTAGAAGCAATAGCAACAGCAGCAGCAGTACCTACCGGATCCACGACATCAACGAGTCCATTCCAGACCCAACCACGGTTCTTTCGGAACGATTGAACAATTGGTGCCATTGTTTGTCGATTCTTTACGACTATGTGGACACATACACTGTTTTGACCAAGAAGTCGATCCACGGGTATGAAAAGATCCAAAAGTCGATTGCCACCTTGCCAAGATTCACCCGGTACGAAGGGAAGATCGGAAATTCCATTTTAAACGATGCCGAAGTGTCTCCCGAAGGCGGAGAGCTCGTGATCAAAAAAAGGGGCGCCTCCTCGTCCGTTCTTGGTGGCGGGATTCAGCGTAGAACCAGCACTATGGGCAGTTCCGAGATTGTCATTGGTGCTATCGAGTCTAGTGCCAATGATGTAGTTGACCCTCCTGCTGTTGCTCCAAAAAGAGTCACCTCGACTACCAGCAACGCCAGTGGAGTTACCGCGGTTGCCGGAAGCTTGCCAAGCTATTCTGACTCCGCCAACCAGCCTGAGGTCTCCAACCAGGAGAAAATCAAGGGCAGCGGCAGCGGAGAGTTTGCTCCACACACCCACGGGATCGACGGGCTTTTCGAGTTGCTTAGACAGAAAAACGACATGAATCTTTCTGCAATGCAGACCTTGGACAAGCAGATCAAGGAGCAGATCTTGCCGAGCTTCAAGACGTTGATCTCCGAGGTCAATGAGTTCAAGAAGAAGTTCGACAACGCCATTGAGAAGAACCACAAAATATTGAACAAGGCCAAGAAGAACAAAAGCAAGTTGATCAGCGATTTGGAGGCCTCGATTGACATGTTCAATGCTAATGCCAATGCCCTGGTCAGAACGTCAACTGGAGTCATCACAAACACCACCATTGACTACTTGAAGGACCCTTACTACGTCAAGAAGTATTTCTTGAAGAATCTCCACGAGGAGTTCAACACGGAAAACCAGTTGATCGACCAGGTGATTGACTTAAAGGAACAGGTGTTTGCGCTTGAAATAAAGGTCATTTCCAACGTCAAGAAGCTCATGATCATGTTCAACAACTACCAGATGAACAACCACGAGGAGCTCATCAACAACTTGTCGATCATCAACGAGGAGTTCTCTTTGCTCAACGAGAAGTTCGAGATCAGAAAGTTCCTTTCGTCCAGCTTAGAAATCGACAGCAGCAACCCACGTCCTGAGGACGAAATCCACGCCAAAAACGACTTGCTTTTGCTTCTTACAAGTAAGTTGCCTAACGACAGCCAGTTGGTGCAGTCCAACTTGAAAAAGGACATTTACCACGTGAAAATCGAGGACTCAAAGCTCTACAGCACTATCAACCACGACTGCACTGTTCCTTTGTTGAAAGACATCATTACCTACCAGGAGGTGCGCAAGCTCTCGCTAAAAGACAAGTTGAAGACTAAGTTCACCAACGAGTACTTTGTGTTGACTAAGTTGAAATACTTGTTGGTTTTCGGTCTTGAAAACGAAGTGCAACCCTCAGGAAAGGTATCGGCGGAAGACGGAAAGGAACCGTTGTTGACGGCTGCAGACAAGGACATTTTGAAGGGAGAATTCGAGCCGCATTTGATTTTCTATTTGCCTAACTGTTCGATTGTCGAGGACTCCGAAACGGGTGCGACAGCCTCGGGATCGGCGTCGTCCAGTGACAGCAGTCACGTTAGTCGTTCTGGAACTCTAAAATCAAAGTTTGGGTCGATCAAAAAACGCATCCACCACAACGAGGAGAAGGAACGGTTCCGCAACGCCGAATATGCGATTAAATTCACCGGTGTCGATTTGAACGGCCATTTGTTGAACAAAATCAGCAAAAGTGCGCACAAACGTACTATGCTTCTCAAGTTCCACTCCAGGGAGCAGTACCAGGTGTGGAACAGCTTGATTAGAGAAATGAGCGGCGACTTGCAGCAGGAGGCCGATCTCTACGATCTGGCCAGTTATGCGGAACCTGTGGCAGCTGCCGCCGCCGTGGCCCCAGCTACCGCCTCTGCCGGAACTACCGCCTCGAAAATCAGCACTCCGCCTACTACTAGCGGTGCCCTAGAAGAAGTGCCAGTTGCTAAAGACACGCCAGTTGCTACAGGCACCGCAACGGAACCCCCTATTGCCAGTTTCAAAGAGACAACCACTACTACTACTACGAGCACTACAACGGCGGTCCCAGCCCCTGCGTTGCCGGAAAGGGAGGATACGGTGCCTGCTGTCACCGAGGATTTGTCGAAAGTGTCGCTCAACAAAAGCAAACTCACCACTGCCTCTACTACGTTTGACTTCGAGGACCTGGGGATGGACAGCATCTACGAGTTGAAGGCAGCAATCGACAAAGACAGGGACATTGACCGGGAAAAGAGACACGCGCAAGAGCCTGGAAGGTTCGTTGAGGACATTAAGTAACTATTATTGTTTGATAGACTTGCGTGGAGAGTTGCTTTATTGTGTGTATAGAGACATTTTTGCCCCGTTTGTGTATACGGGGGGTCTTTCATTGTTTTTTTGTGTCCGTTGGGAGACGTTTGGACTGTTTTTTCTCTTGTTATCGTATTTATTATCTTTTTCTATTCAATTATGCGGTTACGCGTTGTTTCCGTAGTGTTCTAGAAAGATACTGGCTAGTACCACCCATGTATCGGTGGTAGCAATTGACGTAGGTTGCATTGTTCTAACACACAGTTTTTGAGCAAGAACAATAGGACTCGTAAACTACGGACAATAAGGTAGTATTTTTGACCCGGGGAAGCTATCATCCCCTATAAATAGTGCACCATGACAGTACTAACGGGATGCTTTTTCTCGTAAATTGGATGCACAAAGGGTAAAATCTAGAGAAAAATATACTTAGCTGCATGTCAAGCTCTTGTTTTTCTTTGATTGCTCTAAGAAAAAACGTAAATCCAGCAAGGAGGTCTAACAATCGCTCCCAAAAAGCCCAGTCAAATACGGAGGAGAGCGGGAGAAAAGCAACAAAAACCAGTACGATACTACAAAAAAACAGCCACAGCATCTTGTGGTTTCTTTAACACAGGTTCTCCATTTTCGAGTGGGTATATAGGGAGGAAGCCCGGGAACCAGCCATCCAGTCTCTTTTGAGCCCCCTGTGATGCGCGCATTGTTTTCCAGAATTTTCATTTTTCTTCCCACAAATTCGTGCTAACATACCAGAAAGCTCCGAAACATACCACAATAAGAGACAAATTTCGTACGAAAGAAGAAAAAATTTTTATTTAAAAGTAGTCTTCAATCCTGGTTTTCTGCAACTTTTATCACTTCTTCCAATCAGTTGACTTCTTCTTTGTGGTCTTCCTCGGTGTCTTATCAATAAAAACAACTAATTTAACTATAATAACAAAAGAATATGGAACTTGCACAGGCGCTCCCAAATGTTCTTTGTGATGTTCTTGACTGGCAACTGTTTCTGAATAGCATCCAGTTACAAAGGCTGTTCAATAGCGAATGGTTGCCTGTGATGTTGAACACAGTGGTCTTGATTGTCCATGCAATCAAAATCACCAGTGGATACTTGTCACTTCTTGTTATCAGCCCAATCGTTTTGCTTGTTGTCTTTGATTTTTTGAGATACGTTGTTCGGTTGATCAGCTTCGAGGCTCAAGTTCGCCGGCTATCCACGTATGTCAAGCTGAAGCAGACATGAACTCTTCTACCGTGATGCTAGCTAGTATCACAGGAGGTGCTGAATCGTGTGTTTGTTTTGCTATATCAATCATATAAGTGCTGGTACTGCACAACTGTTACAATATTTTACTAATTTTTCTGGTCTTTTTATCTATCGGGCTATTTATGTTTTTTTGGGGTTTGTTTTATCTTTTTATCGCTGTTTTCCTACTATAATCTGGCTACTAATCATTAGGATCAATCTGGAGTTCACATGAAGACAAGGTATGTATTCTTTCAATCGTGCTCATCTCATCGCTTCTCGCTTATTCGTGTTCATTTCGTGATGATTTTATTTTTCATTTCAAAATCTTATCTACATTATATGAGAATTATAAAGTGATTATTATGAATATCTGACTTCCTAAAAGCCTTCTTTTTACTTTGAATGGCGAATTGAGAGGCTGATGAACAAGAGCTGGCGATTACTATCTTTTATCTAGTCGAGGGACATTTACTAACAGCTTATCTTAGGGATTTCTTGTGTGTGTGCGTGTTTTTTTTTCTTTGTTCTTGCTTTATGCTATACCCAATTTTTCAATGCAGGCTTCGGGAACGTAAAATTTTCCGCCAAATTTGCACGTGGGAATTGGAGATTGGGTGCTTTTCTTAGCTCGTTTCTTGTTCGTTAGCTCATACTCATTACGCTCTCCCACTGCATGTTTTGCGTTCATCTAAGGTTATGTTTAAGTCACTCTATGTTCTTTGTTTAATTTTGCTATCAACGTTTATATTATATTTCACTCCTCACCGTAGTTCTATTTGTACTTCATGCGATATTTTCTCCGGGGGTAATCGGTTAGTCACGTGCCAAGTTTAGACCAGGGCAGTATAACCCCGTCAAAATTACTAGGTGAAAGAAAACGAAGAATGAAAAATTTTAAGAACCATCACTGAGAAAGCAAGATGATCACATTGTGAACACTTCGAAAGGCTACACGAAGAAGCACGATATACATCAAAATCAATCAATATCGAACTTGAAAAATGTTTGCCGATCCACATGCTCAACCAACCGGTGCCGAACCTTCAGCTTTCGAGAAGTTCAGACAGACTCCAATCTACCCTGTGATCGTCAACTTGGGACTCTTTTCAGCAGGTGTCTGGTTCATCCAATCTCCATTCATGGATTTGTTGAATCCTCAGTAAGTATTCAACGCTTTTGCAGACTATTCGATTACAATCACTAACCTCACAACACTTACAGATTCTAATCACTTTGTACATAACTGCCTACTGTTTATAATATAAATCACATAGTGCTTGCTCGGCAAATATAGATATACCGTCTCTCAAAAATGTAGCTACGAGAATGTTTTTCAGGAAGCGGTGGATTAAACAATAATAAGAGCAGTCAAATACATACCATTGAACAGCTGCACACCATCAACAACCAAAATTGTACCTTCAGAAGGTAAAGTCTGCACCCAAGTGGCTATCGCCTGCCTGCATAAATGATGGAACACTTTCAATTACACCTGAGGTCGTCTACTGTATGTATGGTAAAACTTCGCAATTAAAAAGCGTCATAAAATACAATATTATTTGCCTAATCACTTCAAAACAAACCTTACAATCGTTGAACTATACAATACTACAGTGTAAACAATTTTAAAGATAATACCATAGGAATTCATATATTCTAAAGAGTGTGGTCCATACAAGACAATCAGTACCCCGAGTGTGTCGAACCAGTGATCCTGCCAGCATACACCAGCTAGGTAACTAAAGATTCAATCGCACATTTGAAGCCCCGTCGTCCAGTACTTAAGAACCTATTTATAAACTTCAGAGATACAAGCGGCCAATTGATCTCCTAATATTCTTCTCCATCCTCTAAACACCCGAAGGCGAATAAAGAACAGATAGAACTATTCCCCAAATCTGATCAGGACAAAACCTTCACAGAAATAAAAGAATACTCACATACACAGCGGCATGAAGAGAAAAGGAATAATATGATCGACTGGTCTGACCCGTTTACCGATCATTAGATACGTGGTCCAAGTAGACCCCAGTAAATTTGAATCAGTAAAGGTGAGGAAAGGAAAGAGAAATGAAAATAAACAGAACAAAATAGTTCAAAATCATTTTGAGAGAGATATCCTTGCCTTTTATATTTTTTTTACTCGTTGACTCTGAAAATTTTCTCTCGTCATATGCGTTTTTCCTCCCATCCAGCGACAATTTTGTTTCCTGCTACGTGAACTCAATTCTCGTGAGTTAGCTCTAAAAGTTCTGCGCGTGCTCATAACCATGACCGAAGTAGACCACATGATTATTGAAAAAAAGATGTACACGCAGGCAAGCATGCGACAATACGATGGCAGGAATAAATCCCAGCAAAAGCATCAATTATAGCAATATATGCACCTTTTGCGTTTTGTAGCACAAAGTCCTCAACATCAGTATAACCCGGTCTCATTTGAATAATATATGATTAGTTAGGCACGTCAGTCGAAGGTCTTTGTTAAAGCAGCATCACATCAGCTGACGTATTAACATCAACCAGGCAAAAATCAATCAGATGCTGGAAATATGGAGTATAGTGTACTCAACCAGGTGTTCTGTATAGCATTGGTTGTGGGGTCGTACATACTAGCGTTCTCCTGGATATCAACGCTCGTATACCCTTACTTGCCCAAAATATTTTCCATCGAGGAGCTGCAGCATACGCGTCGGCTTTCCAAGACTCACAACACCCACAGCGAGGAGGAAACCGCAGTTATATCAAGCTTACAGCAGGTCATCAAAACGATCTTCTGTGTGACCATCACTTCATCAATTATTCTCATTGAACTTTATCTCTTTCAAATAGTCGGATTTTCCAGCAAAAGTCTCATCCAATTTTTGTTCACCATCAATTTGAATCTCTTGATATTTTTGATTGTGTTTTTGATTCCTTTCGTGATAATCTACTTTCTCACAAACCACTTCTACTCGACACAGAGTCAAGTTATTGTTGCTTTTCAGCAGCGACTAAACTATTACGTCTCAAAGGCACACCTTGTGCTTGCGCTATCTTCGCTAAATTTTTTTATTTGGCTACTTTTTGCCAATAATCTCAACCGCGTTTTCCCTGATACAGGTGGAACGCGTGTCCATGTTAGCAGTGCTGGCACTGCTGTGACTGGTGGAAATGATAACAACCTGACGGATGGTGTTAAAGTTCAAGAAGAGCCCAACTCTTTTAGAGCGCAGATTTTGATCAACATGTCGCTTGTGGGGATAACAATTATGGGCTGCGTCACAGGATTCAATATGATACTCACATTGTTCACATTGTTCGACCAGCGGCGAAAGTTCAGTGTCAAAAAGTCAATGACGTCAGAAAATTTGTCTTCCAACTTGAAAATTCTCTTGAGCAATTACGAACGTATTGAGTCTTCATTGAACGAATATGAGCGGAAGTATTTCCAGTACTTGAACGCAAATTCAGGAAATAAACCTGCAAAGATCACTCCAGAAATGAAGGGGGTTATCGATGAAATATCGCATTTGAAAAAGTTCAAGAAAATCACCGAGAAGAACATCTTGGTGATCAAGACAAACATGACTGAGCTAGAGTCGTCGAGTTTCATCAACATGACGTTCCAAAACAAAATACGCGACATTTTGAACAAGTTCTTTGTTGTGTACTCAGGATACAGACTCATAACTGTGTATTTGATAAAGATCCCAAGATTCCTTTTCTACTACTTGTTTTACAGTTATGGCCAAGAGAGCTCAAACTTCGACAAAAGAGGGAGTGGTGAAGGAGAAAATAACGATCTCTCGTCTTTATCGATTAACGTGAAAAATCTACTCACCAAAACCAGGATCACCAACAATTCCAGCCCGTCAGTGGACGAGTTGCTTCTATTGAACAAAATAGAGCTCTTTATCTCGCTTATCTTCTTCATCAACTGTTTCACTGGTGCTTTGAACACTTTCAATAATGTGATTCTCATAATGTCGAAGATCAACTCTAAAACGTCCTCGATAATCCCCAAACACCTCTTTGCTGCAGGTAATAGTAACAATATTTACACTGGTTCTAGTGCGAGACTGAGAAGGGCAATTAATAACGAAAATCCATATATTCAAGTTTCTCAGCCGTCATCGACGGGCAGTATGCTAACACCGCCTAGATTGAGTAGCATTGTCCGCCCGTCATCTACAATAGCAACGAAGAAGTCTTCTTGTGATTCCATAGTCACAGGATCGGCCGCAAAAAATGGGTCATCGCCCCAAGTTCTCATTGCCCACAAGAAGTCGTTGTCCACGCTTTCGATCCCTTCAGGAGGGCCAATTGGATCCGAGTTCTTACTGGCAGGTAATGAGAGGAGCAGCTCGCCTTCCTCGGCAAAACTCAAGCCTCCAGCTAATATAGTCAGCGGAGGGAGCCAGGGCCACCATTACAGTCATAACAGAAACATGAGCTATACGGAGGTCGAGATAGGAAGCGAGGATAAGGATACGGGGGTGTTGTTGTGGGATTTGCTTATCAAGATCAATGAGTCGAATGTTGTGTTGAGTGCCAAAAAGCTAATGATCAGTCAGCTTGTTCTGGTGTACATCATTTCGACGTCGTTGATGATTCGGTCGACTTTGAGCGAGAAGTCCATCATTTTGATCAATGACTTGTACCAGTTGACTGAGTTCAATATCTACTACTTAGACTATCTTTTCGAGATCTGCTTTATTTTCTCATCTCTGATGACGTTTGCTGTGCTTATATTTCTTAGTGATGAGTACAGCTACAAGGTGATGCAGTTGGTGAAGAGGATTTTATACCACGACGAAGGTGTTGTGGGTCATGCCGAGGGGATAGATTTGCAGAGCGAGCCGCTGTTCGAGGAACTCGACGAGGAGAGTATGATTCTGCGGAATGAGCAGTTTGTTTTGAAACAGTATTGAGTGATATGTCTAAGAATGGTTTGTACATTAGTGATGGGAATAGATACCCAACGGGATGATAAACGTGAAAATCTGTAGAAATTTACAAATGCCTAAAGTCATTGTGTCAATATAGATTCATATAGTAGACCAAACAAATATAAAAAAATCATAGATAACTAACGCGATGATCAGGGGTAAGAGGTTTTAAGAAAAGTAAGATAGGATAAAAAAAGGCAGACAAAAATAAGAATAATAACAAATACTAATAATCATGGTTATGACGATACTAATACTACTAATAATAAGACAAAAACGGATAAGAAAAGGGGCAACACAACACAGCTATCAAACACTCACTCATTTCCGTGAAACCTTCAAGCTTTTCACCCGGTTCAAAAGCGAGTTCTTCTGCTCCCCGTCTATTCTCAACACATCGTCGTCGCTTTTTCTTCTTACTTGCGTGCCCGGACCGCCATTGCTGTCGCTATTGGTTGTGGTGGCCAACAATCTTCTTGACAACGACTTCTTTCTGCCTAATTGCGACTGGTCGTATTTGATTTCTTCCTGTTCAGCAATCTTGGATGCCGGAGCACCCTCCAAGAAGGTTGAAGATCCAAGACCCAAGGTGGTTTCCCCATGAATAGGCTGTTCTTTCACCTTAGCGTCAAACTGAACCACAGGCTCGTATGTTGTGACCTTAGGACGGTACAAAGGCTCGGTTTCGTCGATGGTTTTCCCAAAGGTTGTGTCAAACGTGTGCTCTTTGGTGTTGTTAGGGCCCACTCCTTTAAGAGTAGAGTTAGGACCGTCAACAGGGAACGCCATCACAGGCGCAACCTTCGTATTCTTGTTACGGTGAGGGTTGCAAGCGTCAAATGGCCCGTCGTGGTGGAAGGCACCTCCAAACAACCCAGTGACATCCAATCTATCGATGGTATCGACCCCCGCGGCCTTTTTGCCGGTACGGTGCTTGGTAGACTTGGATCTGCTGCTGGAGGAGTGTTTTTTGCTGCTGCTAGTAGCCCCGTCAGCCGACCGCGAGTGGTGGTGTCTGGTACTACTGGTGCTGCCGTGGCGGTGGCGTCTTTCTCTCTCTCTTTCTCTTCTAAGACGTTCCTTTTCTTTTTCTCTTCTTCTGACACGTTTTCTTTCGGCTTCGCTGTCGCTGTCAAAGCTGAAAGACCCGCTATCGTCAGCAGTTCCGCCTCCGCCCTCGCTTTCTGCGAGTTTTCTCTCTTCTTTGCGTCTTAATTCCTCTTCGCGTCTTCTTCTTTCACGTCTTCTTGCATCTGAGGCCTCCTTCTCCTCTCTGCGTCTTCTCTCTTCCTCACGTCTTCTTCTCTCGCGTCTCTTAGCTGCAGCCTCCTCCTCGGCAAGTCTTTGCTCCTCTTCTAATTGCTTCTGCTTTCTGCGGTTTTCTCTTTCAAGCTCCTCCTTGGCCCTGGCGATGTTTGCCTCGCTGATGCTGTTTTTAGCGGGCTTAGAAGGATCCAAGGACTTGTAGTTTTTCTTTCTGTCGCTGTACGAAGCCTCGTCGTCTTCATCGTACGATCTGTCCGATTCTGAGTCCGACGACTCTGACGAATACGACACCTGGCGTCTGTGGCGTCTGGAGCTTGATTTCTTCTCTATTGGGTCGACTGCATCCGAGAACGGGTTCTTGGAGCGGGGACGTGGGGGTGGAATACTGGAAAGCATGTTAGTAATGTGTTTGTTGGAATGAATTTTGGAGAAAAAGGGATGAAGAAGAGACCTTTAGTGGCCAGCGCAAGGAGAGAATTCCTGTTATTTATACAGGACGCCCCCCCTTACGCTGCACAGGCCGGCTTGTTTCATCTAATGATGTGTTTGAAAAATAACAAAGACTAAAAATAAGGGAGTGAGCACGAAAAGTAGGGAGTCATGAAAAACAGGGTTGATAAGATGGGTTATTGTTCTGCCAACACTTGCTTTTGTCAGACACGCAGTATCATGTTTCTTTTTTGCGCCCGCAGCAATGATCGATTGCGACAGGGCGGCAAGGTTTGGATCTTGAAAATCAGGAGAAGGAAAAAACATCAATAAATAGACAGGGAAAATACAATAAAAAGCATAAATGGACACAATACCGCGAGGCTGTGTGTATGATCTGGTACTTACTTGTTTCTCTTGGAGCTCAGCTGGCGGCCAGAGTCTCTTGAGCGTTCAAAGCTGCTTTCGTCATAGCTTTGGTCGTCGTCCTCGTCGTCCGAATAGTGTTTGTTGCGGTAGCTTCTTGGGCTGTCCTCGTCATCAAAAAACGCCGTGTACTTTTTGGCTGGGGCTGAGGAGGAAGGGACCCGTGAAGACGCCTCGGAGTTGTTTTTGGAGCGCGAAAACACTGCCATGATTATTGAGTTGTGGTTGAGGGTGAGTTGTTGGTGTGGGCAGCTATAAATAGAAAAACGGCCCTAATGATTACAATGTGGATGATGGCGATGGCGGAGGGTCGCAATCAATTGATCAGAAAAGAACAGGATCTGAAGTGATGTTGCTGAGAATCTGACAGTCAAAAAAATGAATGTTTAATAAGCCAACGAGTGAACTGAGTGGGCGCTATAATGTGAGGGAAGCAGGGGAGTGAGTAGGATATAGCAATCAGCTACGTAAAGTGATTATAATTTCAATTTCAAATAAAAGACGAAAAACGAAAAGCGAAATGGAAGTGAAAACGAAGCAAAAACAGAACGAAAACAAACAAAATAACTTTTTTTTCCTTATTTTTTGATTCACTCAGAATTTAGAGGCGCTAAATCAGAAACGGGACAAGCAAATTTTTTTTCCTTCTCGTAAGTCTGGGGGGCTCCCCGGGAGACAGCACCGTCACGTGATGCGTCTAAGTTTTGCCTTCCCCCGCCCTTCTACTTAGTTATTACAGGGTTGGGGTGAACGGACCCCTTGCCACCCACCGTAACAGGCTGGCTGGCCACAGGGGCGGTCCCTTTGCAGGACCAGAGCGGGTGTTGGGGGGGCTGATCTCCTTTTTTGAAGAGAAGATCACCGGGTTATAATTTTAATTCTAAATGGGAACAACTGGCTTCATGCTGTGCTGGAGGTGTTTATTGTATATTGTCTGAGAAGACAATTGGTTTCATAGTGGTAGCTTGGTTTTTCGTTTACGAGCGCCACTTTCGCCGTTTGAGTTGGTTGCTATGGAAGGATTCTCACTGGGTGTACAAACCATTTTTCTCTTGTCTGTGGTGTTTTTGTATATGAAATTAGACGCATAATGTAGACAATGTATACGCAAGTGTACATACAGATAGGCAATAGGAGATAGGAGACAGCTGGACCAGTTGATAGGGGACGGATGTTGGCAGATGTACAGATAGGAAATGTGTTTTATAGGCGATTGATCGGTTAAATATAGAACATGTAGATAGGTGATGATATGCTTACGTAAGAGTGATCGATGACAGAGACATACACGTATCCATTGCTGCCAAAAAGCATCAAACACTTGCCTTGTCTTTGCCTTGTCTCTCATCTGTAGGCTCAAAATGGATTTGTATGTACTGATCATGTGTACTTTCCTTCCGTTTTCGTCTCTTTGCGTGTTCAGCCACCTTTGCAACATATCGCACAAGCATTGCTCATCGTTGCAATGTTTCGCACAGCATTTCCCGTCACTACACTATAGTGCATTATCACTATACTACCACCAAGATACCACTTACTACATTCTATTATACAAGCTAGCTAGGAGGCAAAAACGCATTTATGATCGAGTAGTCCTTCACTTCAAGGTTCAGCAACCGCTGCTCATAATCGGATATTGGAACACCGCCATAACTGAACTTTATCTGCTGCAAATTCTGGGCGATATTGGCCGGTAAACCCTTAATGTTCGCAAGCTTCGCCTGGTACGACTTCAAGATTCTCTTCAATTTAGTTGGCTTCTTGATTTTGAAAAACACTGGCTGCAGTCCTTCTAGTTCTATTTTCACATTCACGTACTGATCTGATGAGTCATTGCTATTGGTGCTTGTACCATTAGTAGTTGTAGTTGAGCCAGAAGTAGCATTCGTGATAGTAGTGCCGACAGGAGCACTAGAAGCACCGGTAGCAGAGGCCGCAATACGAGTCTCTGTGCTGGCGGCATTGGTATATACATTTTCTTTGCTTGTTTCATCGATAGTTTTTGCAACATCAATTTTGGCTTTCTTAGTCGCAGGTCCATTACCAACACTAAAACGCGACTCAGAGCCTCCAAAATCAACTGCTGCAAGCTCGGCATCAATAGCGACGCTTGGTGCTGCTGCTGTGGTGAGAGATGCCGTTGGCTCAGTTACTGCTTCCGACAACGTTCTCTTTTTACCAGTAAAAGACTCAATTTTCTGCGTCTGCTGAGTCATATTATTTATAGTGGAGTCCATTATCTTACTCACACCGCTGAAAGTGTTGTTTTCCACTAGTTCTTTCAGAGGCTCTCTGGGTGTCTCTAGTAACGATTCTGGCGCAGCCTTCAAAGCTCTATCATCATTATCCGCACCGTTAGTGTTCACGTTGATATCAAAGAACGTTGAGTTGTTTTGGGACTCTGTACCTGCTTTGATGGTTAAAGGTGCGAGCCCCGTCTCAATTTGCCTGCTGTTCTTCGAACTGCTGTCGGTGTAGTCGGCAAACTTTGCGTAGATGCTGTTATCTTGTTCGAATTTGAGCTTCTCGTTTTTGAGGTTTTCTAATTGGTAAGAAAGTTCCGAAATCTTGTCGTTGAACGTGGTGACAAATGACACCTTCTCCATACTGGCTGCAAGCTCTTTTTCAAACTTCTCAACCATCTGCTGTTTCTCCTTTGCGAAATTGCTGTCCATATTGCGGAACTTCTCAAACACTTGGAGTGCGTTGATGAGATTTTTGCTGACATTTTCTAGCGTCTTCAATACCACTTTTTCAACAATTTGCTTCAATCTGTCGATGGTGACCAACTTTTCATTCAAAATCTCCTCGAGTTTGTAACTTCGCACCAAAGATGTCAGGAGTTTTGGGTAGTTCATGATGTCTTGCGGCAAAGGTGACATAAGCATTCTGGATTGACCGTTAGTAGAGACTTTTTTACCCCCATCGAGGGCCGCCTCGCGTCCATTAGCCGGTAAGATTTTCCCTGGAACAATTCCCACGTACAGATACACCGACAATTTCTGGTCGGGATTCCATTGTTTCATGATGTGATAGTAAATGTTATTATCCGGATTGAACTGCTTGGATATGTAGTCATTGAGCTTCTCTGACACCAACTTCGGGGTGATTAGCGATGGAAAGAATGCTGCGATTTGTGGCTCCGTCAACCCTTTCTGCTCAATGTCCTTGTAGTATAATATTTGTATCAACGCATAGTAGAAATTATCGTCTGCGGTATACTCTTTCATCGGTTTCACCCTGCCTTTGATTATTTCAGCTGAGGGCAGCTGCGAGCCATTGGTGTTAGTCGTAATCTTGGACTGACCAATAACAGAAACATCGGGCGGATAGATGGGGAGGGAGATCATTTCAGCGAATGCGTCCCAGTCTATTTTATTGAAGTGGTCCATAGTATGGATTTTTTCTGTGATCATTTTTAAGTAGTCGTAATCAATAGGCTCTAGATTGATCTCAGAAATGATGAAGCTGTCTTTTTGCTTATGATCGATGATGAATTCTTTCAAAACTGCAGCAAAATCAAGTAGTTTGTTGGTGAGTTTCTTGTTGTACTCCCCAACCACAGCATCCATATCGTTGGTATTCGTGACAATATACTGCTTGAACGACTCTTGCAATTGGGAATATTTCAGAGCCATTTCGTTGTAAGATTGTGACTTCTCGTTAATTTCCTTCTGTGACTCTAAAAAGCGGACATCAAACTTTTCCTGGAGGGACTTCAACTTTGCTTTGACGTCTTCAAGTTCCTTGGTCAATTGCTGCAACTTCTGGTTTTTTTCCTGAATTTGGCTGTCTTTCGTAGCGATTTCTCTACTGGAGCTTTCCAATTGGTCTGCAATGCGGGACAAGTCCTCGGTTAATCTCTTCTTTTCAGTCTGCAAAGCATTAATACTGGTGAGCTTTGATGATAAAGTCTCCTTAACCTCGGAAAGCTCTTTCTGAGATTTTGCTAGCGCCTCATTAAGATCGGCGATGTTCTTCTTCAACGAATCGATTAGTGGAGAACTGCGTGCGTTGTTGTTTTTCATTGTTTCAACCATCTTTTTGCTTGTGGCTATGGTACTTCTCATTGAATCGATCAAAGCGGTATTACTAGCAACAGTGGCGTTCAACAGTTCAATCGTCTTGAGCTTCTCGCTGTTGGCATTCAATAAGTTTTCAGCAGTTTTCTTCGTTTGAGCAAGATTATTGCGCAACGATTCGATCATTGTTTCATTTGCAGCATTGGTCTTCTTTAACGACTCAATCAAAGCCTTATCTTCAGCAGAGGTGGAGTTACTCATTGAATATTGCTGCACAAGCTTTGTCATTTTTGCTTTGAGGGTCGCATTCTCCTCTGACAATGACGCAGACTGCTGCTTGAGCCTGTCGATCATCTCCTTGGTTGTCTGAGACTCACGTGTGATGTTTTCCTTGACAAACTGCAAAAACTCATCCCCGCATTTCATGAATATCTGGGTCCCTGCGAATATTTTCAACTTGAATAGCTTGTTATTGTAGTTTTTCTGCGAGATGATGATGTAGTGTTTCAAATTATTCTCAAAATAGAGCCGACAAAACTCAAAGTTTTCGATCTTGTAGTTCCGCTGGGATATCCCCAAATGATTCAACAACAATTCATAAAGACCAGTGATTGTACTGTCTTCCTCAACTTTCAATGTCGCAGATTGAGTGTTGATATGAAAAGCCGCTTTGCTGTGTATTGACTCGTCAAAGCTCTTCGTGAAATGTATGGTCACTGGCACAAGTTTCTTGACAAGCACCACATCTTCGTTCTTCAAATTCAATTCATAGATGTGTTTCGACGGCTCAAGGAATCGCTTCAAATGGTATGAAGTGATATCGTTTCGATCGATCTTATTCATTTTGGCAAATTCTCTGATCAAAGTCCCGAACTTTCCCTTCTTCTTTGCCTTGAAGTAAACATTCAGCTTGTTATTTTCCCCAGGAATAGGTATATTCGCGGTCGGGTTTGTAATGTCGTAGAATCTGAAGGCCAAAAAGATGGATTCTTCACTCATTGTATATGACTTTCAGGATTCAGTTCTGGTATTGCCCAATGAGAGCCTATAGTCGTACCTGTTGAGTCTCCCACAGTGATTTCAATGCAGATTCGTGTTTTTTACCTCTTGCACCACTTTTCGCTGTCGTAAAGCTCTGTACCGTGGCTTTGTGAAGCTGAATTCTTCGTTGAGATCTAACTTTTTTATTGTTTTCAGTTGTTTTTTGGCGGTAATTTTCGTTCTTGTTTTCGCGTCCTCTGGTAAGAGAAAAACAGATCTGAAATCGCGGCTCTTAACCATCGTGTGGAGTATGGACAAACTGCGGAATACAGTCTGTCTAGTTTCAAAGCTCTTCATCAAGCCTCTCTGATCAAAACACGTTCAGGCATATATAAGTCTCTTTGTTATTCAAACACACTTGCCACTCTTTTCTTTGACGCAAAATGGCTCCTCAGTAAGAATTCGTCAGTTCCGTAACTATGGAGCATTCACCTCATCTCGAAGAGCTGACAATAAGGGAAAAAAAAAAGCGGAAAGGTGAAATTTTTTTTTGCCCATAAGATCATAATATATGCAGAGATGACATGCTATAGTGTCTGTTTGTTGGCATTGACATAGGGACAATATAAGACAGAAGATAATGACAAAATGTTCAATTATCAGGTGCACTCTGTCGTTGAGAAGTCTCTAGATCTCGACGAGCTTCTTACCTCCTACATTGAAAGCAAAGATCCTGAAAAGGCAGACCAGAGAGACGAACTCATAGAAAATATTCAACAGAAGCTCTCGAAAAGGGATGAGAAACGATCGTGGGCGAAGGCCATGTTCATGATCAAGACTATCGGTCTAGAAACCTTGCCAAGGGTACATCCGCTAGTCCGCAGGACCGCTAGAGAGAAAATCAACAAGAGAAGACAAAATTTTGACTTGAAATTCACACCAGGGTCCTTCACGATGATCCATTTTCATTTTCTTCAAAACATGCTCCATTTGTCCATACTCAGGCAGAAGTGGCACGTGGCATATAAGTGTTTTGCGTTGCTTATGAGGGTGTTTGTGTGCAACAAGCAGTGGATCAGATTCAACAAATTCTGGCCTCTAGGGCTTCGAATATTGAAGGGCCTAGACGACTCGGCCCATTCGGCGTCTGTTGCAGCTTACGTGAAACAAGTCGACGACAAAAAGCAGCTTATTGAGTTTTTGAATGCCCAAAAGGTGCTTATTTCAAGCCGAAAGGTGGCGAAGTTCTACCAGTGGCTTGTGAGCTTCAATCTATGGTTCAATATCCGAGTGAAGAAACCTAGGGAATCAATTCTTATTGTAGCGGGCTACCTATGGGATTTGATCCTCGAACTAACGCGATACCAACAGCTAGTTTATTTTGGAGTCGATAGGCTTGGACAACAGTACGGAGACGATGAGGATGCTGTTAAGATCGAAGAGATGTTTCGAAAGATAGAGCGTGATATTTCTGATTACGAGTTGCAGAATTCGTTCACAAATAATTTGCTTTATTCATTTATTTCCCTCGAGTTGAAGCAGTTGGAGCTAGACTACTTATCAAACATACCCGGTGACAATTACAGATCACGGATCGTCAAGGTAAACGATAATTTCGTGGACAGTTTCAGAAAACTTGCGAAAGGCGGGAAGTTCCATTTTGATGCGAAATTCATCAAGTTGCAGCATCAAAAGATCGTGAAACGTTTGAACCGTAAATATCAGAATTTGGATCTTGCTGAGATAGAAGCCGATCCCTATGGGTCATATAGTGGGCTGTCTCTGGAGGAACCCGTTACTGGTGATGAAAATGCCGACGAATACGCTGTCATTGATGAGGAGGAAACCCCCATGTTTGAGGATAAAGTGAATATCGAAGAAGACGCTGAATACAGTGACGGAGAGCACAAGTTTATTGCCAAGCTCGAAAATGAGGGACAGCACCCAGAAGACAATGTTTTCCCGGAAGATTTTGACTTCGAAGACAGCCAAATAGAGTCGTTTTTCAATCAAAGGAAGTATTCATTCAATATGCTAGACTGAAATAAAAAAAAAAAAGAAAAAAAAAACAAAGAACGATTAGAGAAAAGGGCCTATATATGTGTGGGTGTGATATATGCTATATTGAAGATACATACATCAGATTTCGATCTTCACGTCATCAACTTGATCCAAGTTTTGTCTCTCGTAGAAAGTTTCCCATAATTCGATACTTTCTTTCTGGCCTTCAATCAAACCCTCCAAAAACGTCTCGATTGCGTTACGCAAGTCGTTGATCTTTTCAAACTCAAACTTGTTGAGCTCCTTTTTAATGGTGAAGGAGATCGTCTCAAACTTGGCCTTTAAATTGAGAGATTTTGTCTCGTAAAGAGCGACTTCCTGTTTCATAGATTCGATTTTGTCCACCTGGTTTCTGTGATTACGAATAAATTTTTCCAACGCAGCCTGTTTCTTCTTCAATTCGTAGTCGGCATTCGTTGATGCTACCAATGCCTTGTGTCGTTGGGCAAAAGTGGCCCTAATTGAGCCCAACACACGAATGTACTCGTCCAAAACAGCGCCTATAGTGATCATGTCTTGCATGCTTTCGCGCTGGAGAAGCTGCTGGATTCTTTCATGGGTTTTAGCAAATTCAGTAAAAAGAATGTTTATACTTTTAGATGTTTCCACTTGAGCCAATGCGTCAAGGGCAGTGGCAAATTCTCCAGTTATATTGCTTAAATCATTGCGCTGCTGGATGATCGACTCGAAGTTTCTATGGAAAGATTTCAACTGCAAGTCAAGATCCTCCACATACGCCTTTTTCTCCAAGAAAAACTCGTCTGTATCAGTCACTTTGGTGGAAAACGAGAAGGCACCTCCCAAGGCGCTCATAAACCCACCAGCCGCGCTTGATGCGGACGTAGAAGAGCCACTAGCTCCGCCAGAGCCACCCACACTGTCTATGTTACCTACATCGTAGTCGTCGTTAGCACTGGATGCTCCTGAACCACTGATTCTCTCTCTCTCCTTAGAATCGCTGGCAAAATTGCTCGATTGCAAAAACAAAAAGAAATCTTTATCCCTCTGCAAGACTCTGTTTTTCGATATCTTGTCCAACATCTTCTCCAACGCAAATCTGCGTGATTCGATAAATTGCTCGTTGAATCTGCCCATGGTCTGCTTCAATGGCGGAGGAGGAATGATTATCCCCGGGTTATTGGCCTGCAACTGGTGATAAAGCCATCTAAAGTCCTTATAACGACGTGTCACCACCACCTCATTAGATTCAAGCAATCCCGAATCGGTGCTTGTTCTTATGGTGTACACAATGTGTGCTGAGGTAAGATCCCCCACTTTGGTTGGATCTCCCACCGATATATCGAAATTCACAGGCTGCAATTTGTTCGTGTCGTCGTCGGTATCGTCATCATCAGCGTCTGGCCTTCTCGGGAGATTCTTCTGATACTTCTCCTGCTCTTTTTTGCGGAAATACTCGCCAATCTGTGCGCTTATATTAGGATTATTGGTCAATTTCCCGTGAGTAGAGGAGATATCGTACAAAGGGGCTTCGCTATACTTAACAAGCTTCTCGCCCTTTGTCAAATGGTCGTTTTGCTGTAGTGTGGCGTCTGATTTGTTTAAATCGAGGGATCTGTTCAAGTTTTCCCCTAAAGGCCCCAAAGGATCGCTTTTAAGCTCCTCGTCTGCATGCAAAGTATCGCCACCAGCAGTACCAGAAGCAGTTGGCGCTTTGTGCTTGTTCCGACGAATACGGGGGGCTTTGTACATCTTTATGGGCGACTTGGTAACCACAGAGCTGCCCACAGTTGTCACATGCTGTTGTTCAGATGTTTCGCTTGCAAAAGTTGAGAATTTGTTATCTGAAAACTTTGAATCATTGAATAAATTATCTCCTGGTGCTAAAGGAACCGGAGCGGAAGAAAGAGGGTTATCAATCACCGACGTGAGAATAGATGAGGATGTTCTGTCTGCATCGTCGGTCAAGGTTGAGAGCAACGTCTGGTTTTTTATTTTTGTGGCCTCCTGTAACCGTTCGTTATTGATGCTCTTGGTGGCTTCCATAGAAGCATTGTCATCGTTATACATCACCGGGCTCGATTCCTCATGATCCTGGACACTGTCGTTATCATCATGGTCTTCTTCTTCTTCCTCGTCTTCGTCCTCGCCGTCAAGAAACGTAGGTGGGGCGAATTCGTCTCCCAGGAGAATATTAGGCATCGAAGAGCGAAATAATGGGGAGCTGATTGTGGTGGAGGTGTCCAGTAACCGTGGCACATCGTCCCAATGAGACGCAGTCAAATCGTCATGATCCATGTTTGTATGGCGTGGCTAAGCAAGATATAGGCAAGATTTTGATATTAGAAGGTTTTTGGAGTGCCCAATGTTCACTTTGTTGCAAGCTATAAAGGCAAGCAAGCTGTGATCTGTATGGGTTTGTCTCTCGCAAATAATTACGTTTTCAGTTTGAGATTTCTCTATTTTTCCTTTCCGTTTTTTGTAGACGTGCCGGGGCTCAAATGCGTGATAGCCAACATGACAGAAGTGGGATGAACGTCGCACTTTGCTACTGGGGAGTGTGGTTATTAAAAATTTGGGCGACATTGTGGTCGGATTCAAAAATCCTTTGGTTTTACATGCATATAGAGGGTCTTTGAAAAGCTGTGCCTCCATTAGCCAATGACATATTTAAAAAGTTTGCACTATTTGAAACTGAGATGTGTTTTATTGTTTTGAAAAGTGAAAATGGAGCTATCGGTAAGTTGATCCAAGTACGGATGTCGAATCATGAAAGTCGTAACAAGACCAAAAGCAGCGTCTGTATAGCTTACAAATGCATTATGAATTCCAGATCGGTCAGTCTCTTTTGAAGAGCAATACAAAAAACGCAAATATAATGACGTTACATTATAATGCATTTGTCTATCATAAAGATGAAAGTCTGCCTCACTCACACACTCATCTTCATGAAAAGTTTGGGGTGCGGATTGTAGTCAGTGATTTCAAAATCCTCGAGCCGGAAGTCATCTATGCTGGTCACCTTACGCTTGATTTTCAACTTTGGAAACTGTCTAGGAGTTCTTTTCAATTGTTCCTGCAACGCATCGAAATGATCCTTGTACACGTGAGCATCACCCAAAGTATGGATGAACTCTCCAGGGTCCATGTCACAAACCATGGCAATCATCTTGGTAAGTAAAGCATAGGAAGCGATGTTGAATGGCACTCCAAGTCCCATGTCACAGGACCGCTGGTAAAGCACGCACGATAACCTAGGTTTGGCGCCCTCCTCTTTGGGGAAGTTCACATAGAACTGCGAGAACACGTGACACGGAGGCAAAGCCATCTTTGGAAAGTCTGGCGGGTTCCAGGCAGACATTATTATTCTTCTATCATAGGGGTTGGTTTTCAATTTGTGGATAACTTCTGCTAACTGGTCCACGCCCTGGCCTGTGTAGTCGGCATCACAGTCTTTATACTCAGCACCAAAATGTCTCCATTGGAAACCGTACACAGGACCCAAATCTCCCTCGCGATTGTTTGTAAGTCCAATGCTGTCCAAATACTCGCGTGATCCATTCCCTTCCCAGATTTTGACACCTTGGTCTGACAACAACTTGCCATCGGTACGGCCGCTGATAAACCACAATAACTCAAGAATTATACCTCTAGAAAACACTCTTTTGGTCGTCAAAAGCGGGAACCGGTCGTCAGCCAAGTTGAACCGCAATTGGGGTGGGGCGAAAAGACTTCTGGTCCCGGTTCCTGTTCTATCAGGTCTGTCTTCACCTTCCTCGATGATTCTTTTGCAAAGATCGAGATACAGTTCTTCTTCTAAGTTTCTATCCACTGTCATTATGCTCGTGTGTTTGATGTGCTTTTCATGCAGTTGGCTTTGTGTCTTCTTTATCACCGAGAAATGTCAAAGGGAAACTAGTGTCTGGAATATAGAAAAAAAATCGAAGACATGATTAATGAGTAAAATAATTTCGCGTAAGAAAAATAATCAACCGTTTGAACATTACGCGTCACCCTTTCCAAGCTGTTGGTATATCAAAACTTTTATGATTGATCGGCACATGCCTAACTTTTCTTTTTAACTTTTCCCCTAAGGCACGAAATTTTGTATCGATACACTATTATCTGGCACAACGCTGTAACTTCTATGATTTCCTCGCGATAATAGCGAATCTATCAACCTGAAGATTTGCAGCGGCTTTGAAGGTCTCGCTTGAAAAGTCACAAGATGAAAATCACCCAAATTTAGTGCAAGAGCTATCAGCGGTTCGGCACAGCAAAGATATTTAGCACAGATATACCACTAATTTTCATGTATGCGGAACTTAAAGACCGACAAAAATTATGAGCCCCAAAAGGAAGCGAAACGGTTGGGGCCGATCAATCAACAATAAAACGCAAATCATTGTTCATGTAAGGCGGCTAAACGCAAAAGAAAAACACCACAAGAATGTAACGCAAGCTATAACAATAGAACTGGTGATGATTTGCACCCGGCTGGTCTAGGGCAGATTTCGGATGTACATGTCCTACGAACATGGTGATTAAGAGCAAATACATGAATTTATCATTGAGGAAGTGTATATGAGCCTCAAAAAAAGAAAAAAAAAGAGAGTAACGACAGAGTCAGGAGGAACAGAATAGAGAACTATTATTAATCGCAGCAGTGATTGTAGAGAAGGTGGTGTTTGTTTTGGTGGTGATGATAAGATAAGCAGTGGAGGTGGTGCAGACGAAAAAGGGCCGAAAAAAATGAAGCATCAAAATGTAGAAAACAATCGTAAGATAATAAATAAATCAATAACAAAAACTAAGAGAAAATAAAGAACAAAGTGTAAGTAACAGAGTTTGAGGGACACCAGGTGTAGATGACAAATTGTTAGTATCAAAGTGAGGGTGACAAGGAAAAGATAAGACAAAAATATATAACATAGGCGAGGTGGAACAGGATAAGGAAGTTAGTTTGGCAGGGCACAAGATAGACAGCAGGTGAACACTGGGGATGAAGGTGATAGTGGGGGCAGATGTCTGATCATAGAATTACACACTTTTTTTTGTTCTTTTGAATGTTTGCCAAAGATTTCTTCTTTTGGACCGTGGGTCTGCCTCTGTTGCTGAACTGGTTGTTAGCCGCAGAGTCATTTCGGCTGTTGCTTATACTGTTGCTATTGTTGTGATTGTTTGAAAAACTCTTCGAGTTGTTAGTATTGCTAGAACTGTTTCCATTTTCGGTATTACTGGCGCTGTTATTATTGAGATTGCCAGCTGAGCCTGAAGAAATTGGAGGAATTGCACCATCATTAACTGGCGGAGAAGACAAAGCTTCCTTGATCATAATTTGCCGGATAACGTCGACAAATGCCTCCTCAACGTTGGTTTTAACTCTTGCACTAGTTTCGTAGAATGGCACCTTTCCCCACTGCTGGGAAACGTTGATACCATCTTCAGGGGACAACACGCGCTCGTTTGTCAAGTCGCATTTGTTCCCAATAAGCACCATTGGAACTGTATTCGAGTCTTTGATTCTAAGAACCTGCTCTCTAAGGGCTAATAACTCTTTCAAAGAGTTTTCGTCCGTGACAGAGTAGACAAGAAGAAACCCTCTGCCCGACTTGATGTAAAGTTCGCGCATTGCGGTGAATTGAGCAACACCTGCGGTGTCCAAAATTTCTAAGTCGACGGTTTTCCCATCAACCTCCACCTGTTTGCGATACGAGTCCTCAATGGTCGGATCGTAGGACTCAAAGTAGACTCCTTGGACAAATTGGACAGTTATGGAAGATTTCCCAACCCCACCGGCTCCTAACACGACTAGTTTATAATCTCTCATTTTTTGCAAATTGTTCAGAGGCTACTGTCTAAGACGCGGGTTCTCAACAATGATATCAAATTGCTTGCTGTCTTTTGGATTTGGCTTAAGATTTGCTTTTGGCTATATTTTTGATGATGCGATTTGGCTTTTGGTTTTCACTTGCGGCTTTTTCGAATTTATGCCTTTCGAACCTAGGTTGTTGGTGATGATAATTTCTGTAGAAGTATCTTTATATTCGTGATAAATATATTTTGCGATGTCTTTCTTTGCAATGTCTATCCTTGCAATCGTCGCAAAATTTATCAATCTCAATTATCGGTCGGTGTGTGTCTTTTCTTGGTGTGTTCTGTTCTGTGATTTAAATGATTTGTTTCTAAGAATTAATTTGAGAAAAAGAAAATTTTTCCTTTTTCAGTTTTTCTGTTTTTTATTTCTCTGTTTTTCTTTTTTTTCTGCTATAGTGGGTATTCTTCAGAATAGTGTCTCTTTATAAGCTTTTTTACCAGTTACGTAGCATCTGAAATCAGTACGTGAACCTGATTCTGTAAAAGGAAATTATCGAACTGTACTTTGGGGTTCTGGGAAGATCAGTGTGCGAAAAGAAACAATGTCAATCACTTGCTCACACAGTCGCTACGTACGTTTTCAAAAGGGACATTTTATTCAGCAGTATTATTCGCGTATGTGTTGCGGATTTTCGTGCTGCGAGTCGCAATTGAAACTCGTTAATTAGTGATTAATGAACAGAATGTAATCAGCAGTATTGATTTTGTACTAAACACCGCTTCATTCTCACTTGTTTTCTCCCTTTTTAGAAGAGACACTCCTTTTAATGAACTGTAATTAGGCACGGTTTGCTGTCCATTCCAGGGCACTCCTCCCCTGTAGTGTCAATAGTATGCGTTGCTGTGTACCGAATCTGTGGTGTATATACCGCAATATTGGGGACAAGCAGTCAAATTGCATGCGGCTACCAATTTTGACACAGATCTTACAAGCAAATAGGTGAACTTAATGCTTTTGAAAGAGAAGTAAGTCTATGGAGCAACACTGCGTTTTTAGCGAGAGACTTGGACGTCTGAAAGCTGCATAAACCGTTCGCGTAGCACAATAAAGTAAGCTCTTTGTATGTAACTGGCTGGAAACATTCCCTCGTTTGAGTTGCGTTGATTGTTTTTTTTTTGTTTTTTTTTGTTAAATAAGGGAGCTACGCCTAAAATGTAATTACATGAGACAAGTCAATCACCGTATTTTGATTGTGTTGAGATTGTGCCCAACAGCACATTTGGCAACTGGTCAATAAGACAATCAAGCAACCGCGAGAAACCGATTTCGCAAGTTACGGCTACGAAACGTATGTATTTTATTGATACGAAGGTACAAAATAGTTTCAGTTATCAGACGGTAGTTCATGATGAGCACCCTATTCCATCAAATATGAGCGATAAATGCATCATAGTGATCCTCATATTCTGATATATTTTGAGCTACTATATGTCCTTTTTACCTGTCATCTTTCTCCTCGTCTTCGAATCTCCTGCTCAATTGCCTTTTCGAGTAATATTTAGATTGTTTGCGATTGTTTTCCCTTGTCGTTGGTAACGTTCCTCTGGATAAATGAACAAAACCATAATCTGTCACGCTGGAATGGTAAGGATGCGCAACTGCAGCTGAACGCGACAATAAAATCTAGGCCCATCGCAGGCTAGCAATCATTTTTTTCTAAGGCACATAACAACGGATAATGGACGTATGTACAGTGTTTGCGCGTCGTAGCAACGATGTGAGACAACTTACAACTAAATAGAGTGAAGCACAAAAAATAATAAGTAAAGTACATAGGGGTGAAAAGCAAGAAAGACCCATTGGTGTGTTATTGTAGGATGTAGGATGTGAATAGAGAATGCACGCCTCACTTTCTACCTGAAATCATCGTCATCATTGTATTCCAAATTTAACCCCACACGGGTATTACTGTTCTTGCTGATTTTAGTGGACTCTATGCTTGTCTGGACGAGACTGCTTTCGATTGCGGAGCTTGTCACAGCGTCTTCGCCTCTAGAGTTATGGTGCAAAGTTTGCTTGAGCAAAGGATATGACAACAAAATGGTCGCGTTCATAGATACCAACACCATCAACAATATCACCAAGCGACGTATTGACGAACGCTGTCTCTGAGTGACCGCGAGTTTTTCTTGTGACTCAATATCCCCTGATTTCTGATCGAACTCGGAGGTCATGATAAGTCTCTATTGTTATAAATAGTTTTATCAGTATATTTTAATTTGATATAAGCGAAATTCTTTTGTAAGGCTTGTGCTATTGTGTCCCGCTTTTCAACAAGCTGCAATTGCTTTGATTAGCACAAAACAATATATCAGTTGCATGCACATTGAAATTACATCTATCAACAACGAGAATAATATCGTCAACCATCATTACAGGAAATCCTCTTGTATTTATACAGTAAATCTGTAAAATGTTCAAACCCTTGTCTTGAGTTCTGACAAATCTATCCATGCTTGCATCTCTACTTATCCACAAAGTTGTGCACACAATCGCGGAGTTACACTTTGTGCCCCCGTGAAGGATTTTGTTCATGGGAAATTGTAGAATTTTCCCCAGACCCTGCCGAAGAGATCGGCTCACGAGGAAAATCCCGCCCAAACCTAGAAGAGAAATGCACATTTTTTCCCCCATTTAGTCGCCTACGAAATGATGAAAACGTGCTACATGACTTTCTTCTCTCCAGCCTAGACAGGAGATGTTATCAACGGTAAAGTTAGTAAATAT
Source organism: Saccharomycopsis sp. NRRL Y-5750 (assembly GCA_030564765.1). Lineage (NCBI taxonomy): Eukaryota > Fungi > Ascomycota > Saccharomycetes > Ascoideales > Saccharomycopsidaceae > Saccharomycopsis > Saccharomycopsis sp. NRRL Y-5750. The sequence goes on along the minus strand of JAKTZD010000021.1, from coordinate 23,475 downwards.
TTGGAAAACATATTTGGGTTTGATGTTAAAGTGTGACCTGTAGAGATGATGTGGACCGTAAAGTTAATAACTTTAGAATGAATACTGGGTTCATTGTCGGATGTAGACGGTACGTAAGAATTGGAGGATGAAGTTAATCGCTAATAAGACCTGTAAGGGGATCGAATGTGAGTATCGAAATATGAGGGACTTGAAAAAGGCCAGGGCAGGCCTAAGGAGAACATAGCTTAGATTGACTTGATACTGGCGTCTATTAATATACATTGTATGGTAGACTTGACACCAAACAATCAGAATGAATCGGTAATCAGTGCTGTGCCTAAAAAAATATAAGTGCGAGGCAACGTTATGGGATAGAAAACTGCACGATAGAGTAAAATTTAATGCATTATTGGGTAGACAAAATAATCAACACCTCTCAAAAGAGTAAGAAAAGTGTACAATAATGTAAGAGGTGCAATAACATGCAGTAGGTGAGAGCCCATCTATTTATAGTCGAGAACATGTCAACAATAGAACAAGTGATATTTCACTACAAGATGAGTGATATTCACAAGAAAGTAAAGAGTGTTGTAAAATAGAGTGGAAATTATGTACAGTACAGTAAAAAAGCTCGGGTATATTAACAATTTATAGCCAGAACTCGGCCCGATACATACATCATGCCATGCTCTGCTACCATTACCATAACAAATGCTCAAATCAAAGATGCATGATGTGCAAAAGCGATTGTTTAAAACTCTTACACTTCAACTCTACACGCTTTTCTGCGCGGCCTCTTCTATAGACGGCAAAACAATATTATCTATAAGTCGTGTGACGTTGTCGTTGTCGTCGTTTTTCACGTATATGGCACAACTGATGATCGCACCTTTCATAGGGTCAATTTTGGTCAACTCTTCGAGGGTGTCTTTGTCATTTATTGAAACATAATCAATCTTCATCTTCCCAGAGTCAACAAACGGAGCAATGGTTTTCATCATCAAATCGATTAAAGCACTGCATTGATATTGCCCGGCTTCTAAATAGTTATTCTTTGCCGCACACAACATCTCATAAATGATTGTCGAGTCTTTTTTGGTGGCTGAGTCTAAGTACTTGTTTCTCGAACTAAGAGCCAACCCCGTGTTTTCACGCCAAATTTTACACACAACAACTTCAATGTCAAACAAAAGATCACGCACCATTTGCTTGACGACAATTGTCTGCTGAATGTCTTTCTCTCCAAAGTATGCTCTAGTAGGCTGCACGACGTTGAATAACTTAGTCAATACAGTAGCCACCCCTCTGAAAAAGTTTGGACGTGAGCGGCCCTCTAACATCTCACTAAGTCCAAGCACAGTCACAAAAGCTCCCCGTTGCTTCTCGACGTCGAGTGGGATTCCCAGAGGATACATTTCGTTCACGCTTGGGGCAAAGATTGCGTCCACACGGGTTTCTTTGTGACCACACTTTCCCGAGGTGTTTGTGACAAACTCAATGTCTTGCTCCAATGTTCTTGGGTAAGCGTCAAAATCTTCATCAGGTGCAAATTGAGAAGGATTCACAAAAATCGATATGATGGTTCTGTGGTTGTTGCTCAAAGAGTTGTTGATCAACGACATATGGCCCTCGTGTAAGGCCCCCATGGTAGGAACATATCCAACACTCTCGTTATTCAATATGCACGACAACCTCCATTTTCTCACCTCAGATATTTTAGTAAACACTTTTGGACTCTCTCTTTCGTGTGATTCTTCCATTGTTTATTGTGTTAGATAGATAGTCGAGATCTGGGTGATTATTGCAGGTAGTCAAGACGTCTAGGCACTGTACTTGTAAGTATTAATATGCTCATCATGGCAAAAGAACCAGAAAATTCACTTCGGTGAAAAATATCTCGACCAAGAAAAGAGAAAATTTTGGTATACGAGGAAAATCGTTCGCTAATACGGAAATACCATAGTGATGGCTTTTCACTCTTCTTTCTTTGGTTGTCAGGCTCATAGCGGCCTTTGCTAACATTCTCTCAACATTGCGAAACTAGATGTGTCTTCGTTTGTTCAACCATGTAGATTTGACAGTTACAACTCGATTTTTCATCCGTCGAGATCTCATGTACTATCCGCAAAAATTCTGGCTTTGCTCATAAAAGAGGAAAAAAAAGCGACATAAAAAATTGTGGAAAATTTTGACAACCTTTCAGGCTCTTCGTCTGTTCTTGCTGCGTGAACTTTAGCAAGACTCAATCTTAACAGACTCCCTATTTCTTTGACAGCACAATGAGCGGGTTTCCTGTATTGAAAAACGACTTGATTTTGAGGGCCGCAAGAGGCGAGGTGGTTGAAAGACCTCCGATCTGGATCATGAGACAAGCAGGAAGATACTTGCCCGAATACCATCAAGTGAAAGATGGAAGAGATTTCTTTGAGACCTGTAGAGATCCAGAAATTGCATCTGCCATCACTATACAGCCAATAGACCACTTCAATGGGCTCATTGATGCAGCCATTATATTCAGCGATATTTTGGTTATCCCGCAGGCCATGGGCATGGACGTAAAGATGGTGGAAGGAAAAGGTCCAACATTCACAGATCCATTGAGATCGCCTCTGGATATATCAAAAATCAACCTCAAACCCGACTTGCTCAAAGAGTTAGGATGGGCTTTCAAGTCCATAACATTGACTCGACACAAACTCAATGGAAGAGTCCCACTTTTCGGATTTGCAGGTGGCCCGTTCACCTTGTTGTGCTACATGGTCGAAGGGGGAGGTTCTAAGATTTTTAGATTTGTCAAAGAATGGCTCTACAAATACGAAAAGGAGAGTCTTGAGCTTTTGGCCAGTCTCAGTGAGATCATTGCCGAGTTTTTATTCCTCCAGGTCAAAGCAGGTGCCCAGATTTTGCAGGTGTTTGAAAGTTGGGCTGGTGAATTAGCACCAACAGAGTTCAAGAAATTTTTGTTGCCTTTTGTAATCAGCTTGAAGAAATCATTGGACGCAAAGTTGGCTCTGCTTCATCTTTCACATAAGGATAGAATCCCAGTTGTTATTTTTGCAAAAGGTGCTTGGTACGCACTCGACGATCTTTGCAACTCGGGATATGATATTGTTTCATTAGATTGGTTATACGATCCAAAAGAGGCAGTAAAGGTCAATCGTGGAAGAGTCACATTACAGGGGAACTTGGACCCTGGTGTTATTTACGGGTCAAAAGAGAAGATCACTGAGAAAGTTGAGGAGATGATCAACGGATTTTACGTCGAAAAAGAAAAGAAGAATTATATCATTAATTTTGGTCATGGGACCCATCCATTCATGGATCCTGAGAACATAGACTGGTTCTTGAAGGAATGCCATAGGGTTGGTAAAAAGGATTTTGCCTAGGTTGCACTTGCGATGTCCCCAAAGGTTACGAAGTTGTAAATATTACTAATTTGAGCACGCTCGTTAATAAACGACTGTTGTTATCTTCATCGTAGTTTACAGTGAGCGACTCGTAGTGCTTCAACTGTTCGACTACCGCCAATACCTCCTTGGTTTGATTAGAGTCTTCTATCTTTCTCAACAATCTTCCAAACTGAATTGTTATCGATCCGTCGTCGTTAAGTATTATTAGACTGTCAAAATACGAACTTCTGGTCTTTTTTGAACTACCTTTAGAAGTAATAGGAAAGTCCAAAGCAGATGGAGAATCGCTCACTAAGTTCTTGAGCAACTTCGAGAGTACCACATTAGAGATATCATGGCGCCAATTATACTTGTGGGAGAGACCTGCAAGCCTTATTTTCGTCATCGGCTGGATATATCTTTCAATGTCTTTGCTCTGCTTCATTTTCTGCGAGTCAAGCCACGATTTCAGCATTGGCAAGTACAGTTTGGGCCCAGAAGATTTCATGATTTTGCCATCTTCACGAATGGTTGCAGGCATAAGCCATAACTGAAGCGTGTCTCTTGTAATGGCTCCTGCTTCATCTTTTTCGCTTTTATTAGAGACTGATGTTGGGTCAGCAGCGGAGGGTGGTTTTTTAACGAGATTGAATCCAAGAAGAAATTCACGGGGTGTCGTGATTCTTGTTGACATGTCCATTCGCATTGGACTATTCAAAAAGTTGTTCAATATAAAATCCTTATGGAAATCAAGCACACCAGGGTAGGCTTTTTCAGAGCTTTTCCCCATCGATTCAGCGACGATTTGTGCGGATTTTAACTGCTTGCGCTTCCCACACCATTTGTGGAAAGAAGTTATTAAAGGTGACACTTGCCTGCTCCTCACCATTGTGTTTTGCCTATCTCGTGCGCTATCTGAGACGTTTCCTTTCTGGATCATTCACTCACTTATCAACGATAAGGGTACCCATAATAACTGTATGCAGAAAAATTTTCGTATATGAGCCCACAAGAGATTATATGCGGTGCCGTTAGTGTACAATTTGTATTTTATATAATGTTGATGCAACATAGTTCGCAGATATCTTGAAAGCGCATCTAATATTATGAAGAACCAGTAACTACGAATAAGTCATAGGCATTACAAATTAATTCAATGATTAGCTATAAAGGAAGTACCATACAAAGAAAGCAATGAAAACAAAATGTGAATTGGGTGAAAAGAAAGAAACATAGAAAACACGCGATGTGAAGAGTCACGAAGTAACAACAGTTGGTGTCAACGACACAAACAGCCGTGGAGGCTAATCCATGGTGCGAGGCTCGTATCCGAACAGTAAGAGAATTAAATAGAGGACAATAGGATTCTGACAAACACGAGCCATAGATTATGTAACTCTATGATGTGCTGCAATGAGATGAAGATAAAAGCAGATATTCGATCAGTAAAAGAAATCCTTCACGCGGCCCTTTAAACAATATGGACACATCATATGCTGGCATCTAACACAGATATAGCTTTCCGGTAACTGTTCTCTGCTTCCGTGACATTTCGAACACCAGCAACAATACCATTGGATGATTTTATTGAGATCCTTATATCCTGGATTGGGGGTCTTGGGAGGGAGGGCCATCTCTTTGAGGATATTTGTTATTGATGCGGCCTCACAAACTGGTGTTATGGTCGTTGGTCTTTGGAGTATTTTATCTCTCAAATGAGCAAGTCAGCAAGCGAAAATAGTTGTGATGCCTGATGCAGAGTTTTGATGCGGTTGAACAAAAATACCAACAAAATTTAAGGAAATCACTTAAGTTGATCTTGGATACTTTCGATAATAAATCTCGTTTTATATCGAAAATGCGACGGTTCAACAAATATGTAGCAACCGTGATACTTGATTCAAGGGTTTGCTGAAGTGTGATTTTCTTCAAGACAAAACTATAGTTTTGACAGGTATGCTAGTATACCGCAAAAAAATAGTAGCAGAGAATAGTTCGGGCGCAGAAAAAAGTTTCACAAAGACAGAGCAACTGTAGCTGATACAAACACAATCAAATGTGTGGGGAAACGCATGGTTATAAAGCATCGAAACCATAGCTGCTCTCTCCCACGAATATATCACTATAGTGCTAAAAATACTTTTAAACTCAAGCGGCCGTTTTTTTTTGCTCTTATTTGAACTCGTAAAGGTTGTTCAGGAAATAATCAAAAATGAAGGTCCATAAAGATCGTTTCAAAATTTTTCAGAGGGCTCTTGAATTTTCTTTTAAGTGATTTTGGTGTATGAGATAAGTATTATATGGGCATGGACATGATCCCGCAAATTCCTTTCGATTCACCTGCATGGGTCAAAGTTTCAGATCTATCCATCATTTTGTGGGGTTGCAAGTGCTCACCAGTCATTCTCTGTAGTTTCTCAGGTGCGCCATATTCTAGCGACGTACATGTAGACTCGGTTTATTGCTAACTGTAGATGTTTCTCAGACTTCAGTTGTGCTGTATATGGCAGAAGACCCCGGCGAAGGGAACCTCAAGCGGGGCACTTGGAGTTGGGGCTTGGGGAAGTCGCCCCACATCAAGTAGGCTTCAAACAGTTTTCAACAGACTTCAAAGTCAGCATTCTGCATTTTGGTATTACAGATGTTTGAGGATGAGAGACTAAAGAGACTATACGATCGCTTGTTTTCGAAAAGCATCCCCACAATCAGTTCTCTTTTCACGCTATGTTTACGTCAAAAATATCCGCTGGTGGTCAATTACGTCTGTTAGTGTTTTGTTTTGTTTTCTCCAGAACAGGCTCTCAATAGCCTATGATTGACAAGCGGCTGAAAAGTCGGACTTTCACGGCATTTCTTATATAAGGCAGTCTCCTCCAACCATAGTGGTGATACTTAGGTTACTTTACCCTTCAAAGGGGATACATTAACGATTACCGATAGCTCTACAGAATGTCAAAAAGAATCGTTCTACAACTAGGAGGGCCCATTCGCTACAACAAGGCTCGTTATGAGGAGTTCTCCAAAGAGTTTGACGTCATAAATAATAGGAGTCTTGATAGAGACTCGTTCAAGGCGGCGCTCAGAACCAAGAAATACGGTAACTTTTTCGCTATCTACAGACCCTTCTGGAATGATGGTGCTCAGATGGGCCAATGGGACGCTGAGTTGATTGACTTACTCCCAAAGTCATGCAAAATAATTGCAATGGCGGGGGCCGGGTTTGACTGGATTGATATTGAGTATCTTTCCAAACGTGGTATAATTTACTGTAACGGTGGATGGGCACCCACTGAAGCCGTTGGTGACAGTGCACTCTGGCTTATCATTGGAACTTTCCGCAATTTTGGATGGTCTTTTAAAAATGCCATCAGTGGAAATTCTGCCAAATGGTTTGATGCCCACGATGGCTGCGTCTACACCTCTCATAACCCGCAAGGAAAAACTTTGGGCATCATTGGTATGGGCAAAATCGGTTATAGAATCTCCGAGAAGGCATCGCGGGCTTTGGGAATGAAAATTGTTTACTACGACATCTTTCGTAGACCAGCAGACCAAGAAGCTGCTGTTAACGCCACATTCTTTGATAAGCTTGACGAGATGCTAGCAATTAGCGATTGTGTTGTCTTAGCTACTCCTGCATTCAAGGACAAGTTTTTGAACCGTGAGATGTTTGCAAAATTCAAAAAAGGCTCGATCTTTGTCAACATCTCGAGAGGAAAGCTTGTGGATGACAAAGCATTGATTGGCGCCCTCGAAAGCGGTCACATCTATGGTGCTGGCTTGGATGTTCTCTACGACGAGCCACACATTCCTCAGAAATACATTGACAACAAGACTGTGTTGTTGACCTGTCACTCTGGGGGCGGTGCGATTGAAACATGGCACTATTTTGAGTTGTTGGGCATGGAGAACATTTCAAGATTCAATCAAACCGGCCTGGCTGTCTCACCAGTAAACTTGGGACTTATCAGAGGACTGTCGGCCAAGTTATAAGCCTTTTACCTTAGATTCAATACAAACCTTATATCCTATATTAGATTAGTGATTTGTAGACCCATCAAAATGGTGCGTTAATTTTTCAGTGTTGAAAACTTCTTAGCGATCGTGATGTAAGTCTGATAAAATGAACAAGATTAATTTCTATGTGTTTCGTCCGCTCCACACAGTCGGAATCGAAATCCTTGCGGCATCTTCTCCGGCTATCGGAATATTGATACAAGGCAAGCAATGGTCGGTGAAACAGAGGCAAGACTCAAGGAAAGTCATTATCATAAAAACTATTCCTTGTTGAATATCTGGGTCGCGGGTACGATCCTCAAGCTTTTATGTTACACCACCTATCACTCAACAGACTTCGATGTTCATAGAAATTGGCTAGCAATAACCCACAATCTCCCGTTGGAAAAATGGTACATTGAGGCCACCAGCCAGTGGACCCTTGACTATCCTCCCTTCTTTGCATACTTTGAGTGGTTTCTTTCACAGTTTGTGCCTCAGATAGTCAAGGACGATGGATGTTTAGATATTGTCGAGGTCGGGGCCTACTCGTTACCCACTGTGTTCTTCCAACGTACGACTGTTATTGTCAGCGAGCTATTTCTCTTTGTAATGCTCCAATGGTTTGTCAACTCCACCAAAAAAGAACTCAAACCTCAGAGTTTTGTCGTTGCCAGCTCCATTGCGTTGAGTCCAGGCTTTTTGATTATCGACCATATTCACTTCCAATACAATGGGTTTCTTTTCGCCTTCATTGTGGGCTCGATTGTCGCCGCTAAGCAGCAAAGGTACTTGCTATGTGGAGCGTTTTTTGCTACTGCGTTATGTTTCAAGCATATCTTCCTCTATCTTGCACCGGCATATGGAGTGTTTCTTTTCAGAGCATATTGCGTGAAGATTTCCAAGAAATATCGTTTTGGTTTTGCGATTCAATGGTTCAATCTTTTTAAGCTAGGTTCCCTCGTGATTTTCATATTCGCTGCGGCATTTGGGCCTTTTATCTACCATAATGTCATTCCTCAGCTTTTGAGCCGTTTGTTCCCGTTCTCCAGAGGCCTAACCCACGCCTACTGGGCTCCTAACTTCTGGGCCATATACTCTTTCCTGGACAGAGTGTTGTCGCAAGCGTGCCTTAGAGTGCCCTTAATATCAAAAGTTTTAGTCAACCTTGGGTTCCAATCGTTTGATATCTCAACTATCAAGCAGCGGTTGCTCATTCACTCGAACACAAAAGGGTTGGTTCAAGACGTTTACTTCACGATTCTCTTGGACATTCCTCCTAAAATTACCTTCTTACTCACGCTCTTCTATCAAATCCTTGCGGTTATTCCTGTCTTATTCGATCCTTCTTATAAAAGATTTTTGGGCTCATTGACCCTCTGTGGGTTTGCATCCTTCCTCTTTGGCTGGCACGTTCATGAGAAGGCTATAATGTTGATTATCATTCCATTTTCATTTCTCGTTGTGTCGGACCGCAGATTATTGCCTACATTCAATCTCCTCACCAGTTCAGGCTACGTGTCTTTGTTTCCCTTGCTATTTACTCCTGAGCTTTGGTCTTTAAAAGTGATATACACTTACGTATGGTTTTTGATCTACTATGCGTCCTTCAAGGAGGTCGCAAAAGTGTCGTCTTCAATCTCTAGAAGAATTTTCTTCTTTGATCGCTTGACATTGATTTACATATTTGGCTTGATTCCCCTTGTTTTGGTGACAGGACTCCTCGATCTCATGCAGGACAAGGCTGGAGTTCTTGGGAAGTTGCAGTTTTTCAGACTTATGTGCTACAGTGTTTACTGCGCAATTGGCGTTATTGCCAGTTGGTGCGGATTGTCGTGGTTGTACTTCTTCGATGATTTGTTGTGGTAGAGAATGTATCAATAATCAAAAATAGATAAAACCAGTAGTACATTGCCAGTAACAAAAATATAACTAAAAACATTAATAAGACACTGTTCCTCGAATTAAGAAACCAAATCATAAGCAAGAATAATTAGATAGAAAAATAGTTTACATAGATAGTTTACAGTAGTTTTTTGGAGCCTCGTAAGGACCTTTGACCTACAGATTGCCTCAACTGCCTTTGCTGGCCGGAAGCCAAGGCTGACCTGACTCTAGATTCAATCTGCGAGCTGAATCCCACGGTCAACTCGTTGAGTAATCGTTCTGAACGTGTAGGCCTATGTGCGGGCTTCGCTTGTCTTTGTTTAGTAGGATTGGTACGCAGCTTTACTTTGCTGGGAGATAATCTCGTTGCAGCCACTTGTTTGTAAGAAAGTAGGTTCTCCTTTATTGGACTCAGGGGCATTTTAGCTTCGGGTGGCAAAACATTCTTTTTAGGAGACGTTTTAGGTGTCTTGGATGAAGGTAACAATTCAGCGACAAAATCCCCATCCACTTGTGACCTAAGTCTTCTTCGCTGGTTGATATTTTTGTTTTGATCTGGTGCTACAGACTCAGATTTTGGCTGTGCTGGAGCTCTTGTTGTTGGTAGATTATCATAACCAATCTCGAGCATCTCGCTTTCTTGCGAATGCAATCTCCGAGATTGCCTCAACGGTGTTCTTTCGGGTGTCTTCCATTTTAGAGATCTTGGTGGTCTTTGAGGCTTGCGCTGACTGGGAGATGGTTTCTGAGTGGAAGCTTTTGCTATTGCCTGATTTGTATTCTTATGTCCAGCGGTGTCACTTTCATCCAAGTTAGATGATTGATTCAATGCTGGTTTCGGCGGATTTGAGACTCTCGTAGTAGGTAGATTGTCGTACCCGATTTCAAGCATCTCAGTCTCCTGAGAATGCAATCTCCGTGACTGTCTTAAGGGCTGTCGTTCAGGTTTCAATTCAGCTTTGATGCGTTTGAGACTGCTAGTGCCGTTGGTTTTACTGGCCGTCTGCTCCTTCTGATTCTTCGCAGCTTCCTTCTGCTTGTTTTGTCTGTCAGCATCTGCTATACAAAATGGGCAGAACCATTCCTTCGTTTTAGATATTCTGTAAGTTGACTTTAACCCAATACAATTGAAATGGTACCACTGGTACTTGCAGGTAGGATTGTCACAGGCAATCATTTTTCCGTATGACACATCTCGACAGACACAATACACTTCTTCTTCTGGCTGTTCCTCCTCCTCTGCAACTTCTTGTTCGGCCACGATCTTTGTTTTCTTTGTATGCTTGGCCTCTTTCTTGGCCTGCTCTTTCATGGCTTGTTCTTCCTTGGCCTTCTCGTTCTTAGCTTGTTCCAGCTTGGCCTGTTCTGCCCTGGATCTCAATTTCCTATTTGAATCATCCGCTAGCATCTCTAGGCTACCCTTATTAACAGCCACAACAGGCTCGCTGCTTGCCTTTGTTGTTTCTCTCAACTCCCTATGTCCATAAACCTCTCCAACATCAGCTTTTTCCTTGGCAGCCTCTATAAACACTGTGCTATTATCCCGGGGTAACCCACCGGGTGCCTGTTGATCAGCCTTATTCGTATGCTGGGCAATTGCGTTGGTTGACAAGTCTCTGAAAGACAACAATTCAATATCTTCTCCAGTGTCATACGCGGCTCTGCCCCTGTCGTGAGAGAAATCGTTGGCTGTATTGCTTTTTCTGAATGAGAGCCTGATTTTGGGCGTTGTAGGCCTGCTTTTTTCAGCCTCTGGTGAGCTAATGTCTGTAAGCATGGACAAAGAGGAGTCTGATTCTTGCGGTTCAGGGGTGGCAGGCGTGAATTGAGGATTCTTGATGATGAGCTTGATTCTTGGTTTGTGATAGCTGTTCAAATTGAAGCATCGGTCGTAGGCGTCGTTTTTGTGGATGATATTTAGGGCGATGTCTCTTCTTCTAGCTTTGGTTGCTTGCATCTGTCTGTACTGGGTAGTGGAGGCCATGACATTTCTTTCGATGAGCTCCCGAAACTCATTTGGGAAGTCCTGGAAGTGGTAAGGTGCCATAGCGCTTGGGAGTGTACGATTGGTCGTTTTATTAGCCTCTTTCAATAACGACTGAAGGAAGGACTCGTTGTTGGCTTTCTCACACAAAACACTATCGTTAGCGAGACTCTCCATGAGGTGTTCCCTGGTTAAAGCTGGCTTGTGGTTATCATTGTCACTGGGGGCATCTTGTGTGGTTTGATTCAAAAGAAGCCTGAGAGCCCTCGGGTCGGCACTATGCGTGTGAATTAACTCGATAATTTGGTACGAGTAGCTGTTTAAGTAATCTTTTGATGACTCCAAAAAAAAACGGATCCTTACTGCCTCGCGTATTGATTCAAGATGTATCTGTCGTATGTTTTCATCCAACGCGTGGATCTGCCGTATGAGCTCGAGTTTCTTTCCAAAAAGGACCTCATCGCAATTACTCAAGGACTCGAGAAACTCCTCTACCTCTATCTGAGACTTTTTGTGCTTATTCTTTTTCCCCTGATCCCCCGATGCGTTTCCGTTTGGATTGTTTGATGCAGCTAATGCTAACTCCGCTCGCGTGACCGCCTTCAACAAATCGATCAAACGGGAAATCTGCAGCTTCGTTTCCTCTAGCTTGATCCCTAACGACTGGATGATCCACAACGACCTTATGATGTCCGCCGGGAGATGGTCCGTGATGTTAAGATTAGATATGCTGGAGAAGTCTTCGATGTGGGGGGCCATGTTCGTGTCATCCGCGTATTTTTTACGCCGATTTTACTGTTGCAACGCGACGATATTCGGGGAACGCGCAGCTAGTGCCTAAGGAATTACTTTCTCCGGTGATAAACTGCGATCACTGTGGCTGATGACTGAGGATTGCGCCTCAAAGTTGAAATGTTCTGATTGGAAATTATGTTTATAATTCTTTGTGATCTCTGGTAGCGGCACATCAAAAACGTTGAGACAGTGTAGGGTCTGCCCTGCGTACTTAACTTGAGTGCGTCTTGGTGTTTACTTATTTTAATTTCAAAGCTTAAAATAATTCTAGAATTACGCGTTCCAAGCACATACCGTTTGGCGAGATCATTCGAAATCCGTGAGGCGAAAAAAAATAGCAAAGGAGAATTGATGCGAGTGTACTTAGCAGCAATTGTATATATTTCGTGACGTGAAAACGGACATCCGCACACACCTTTTTAGCCACCAAATGCATTGTGCTCCACATGGAAGTGTCACTTCAACCTTATAAAGTGTAAAAAGTCGAAGTTGCTACGATCGCCTACTGTTTGTTCGGACTCTACTACAATCGGCACGCTTGTGCTTAGCTATCAATATCTTATGGCATAAAACTCTTTTGAATAATTTTTTAAGAAACATAACTCGTAAACTCCCAAATATACTATAATCGATTCTCACCAGCCTCGATCACTCCACTTGGCACTCGGAAGAAACTACGGCGGACGCCCTTTTTCGCTTTTTGGCCACATGACTATCTGCGGATGGTTTATTGTAGTTTGCATTGCCAGCAATCTGTCTGAATGGCTCTCTCTTAGTAGTTGTAGTATCATCTGCAACTGCATCGACTAATTTCTTAGTTGCTCTTCTCATTTTGGACCTCAACGATGGAAGAGCATAATTGACTGTTTTTCCTCTTGTGCGGCGTCTGTTTGGTCTCGTGATTAAGTCTCCGTCATTAAACTCTTCAATTTCCAATGGTCTCTTTTGAGCACGCTCTGAAGTCTGCGGCACCTGAACGTTCGTGTCATGTTGTGTGTTCTTCAATGTTTCCGATGTTAAGCCACTATGTGCTGGTTTTAAATCTCTATGGGATGTCACATGGGCTACGCTTTTACTGGGTTTCGGCGTGTGGTCTTTGCCAGTATTGAAGCTTATAATGCCTCCGTCGTCTGATGTTTCATTAAGCTCAGGATGAAGAGAGTCACTTGTTGCTTTCTGCGAAGTTCTGGAAATCAATGAGCGTTTTCTGTTGCCACTTTTGTGGGGTTTATCGCTTTTGTCGCTTTTGTCGCTTTTGTCGCTTTTGTCGCTTTTGTCGCTTTTGTCATTTTTGTCATTTTTGTCACTTTTGACATGTTTGTCATTTTTGTCACTTCGGCCGCTTTGATCACTTTGGTCACTTTGGTCACTTTGGTCAGTTTTGTCTGATCTGTTGCTTTCATCACTTGCGTTACTCTTATCACTGTTGTCACTGTCGTCACTATTGTTCTTTTCAGTTTGGCTGTCCTCCATGGAAAGATCTATTGTGGCCTCGCTGGGTGCCGTCTGTCCATTGGCGCCTTTACTGATATTACTCAGTGTCACAACCGAGTCATTTTCAGCCTCAAACCCGTCGGTATTGCCATGCATTTGTTCAAGGTCCATCGAAGACTCTTCTTGGCTCTGGGTTTCTATCTCAGAAGAACTTGCATCTTCGTCAACGTCAACCACTTCATGTTGTTCCGGGCGTTGGTCGTCCAGATTTTCTGGACGTTGTTCTTCTGAATCATGTTGCTCCCTGTAATTCACTATTTTACTTTGTTTCATGTTTTGTTCATAGCTTTGGTTAATGTGCCAATCCATGCTTCTTTGTGAAGCCCGAATCCGCTCTTCTGGGTTCAGTAGCAATCCCTCGTCCATATCCCGCACTTCCATATCCTGTTCTTCGATATCCTGCACTTCGCTATTTTCTTCCTCCAAGTTATACTGGTCTCTTGATATATGTTCACCTGGTTCATCCATGTTTTGTTGACTTATGACATCAAAGCCGTTTTGAGTATTCTGCTCTTCTTGGTCATACACCTCAACTGCCCCCGCTTCTTGCCCCTCGTCACTCCCGTGTTCTTCGAGTTTTTGCGTATCGCTATTCGACGCAAGACGACCAATTTCAGCATTAACTGGATTCAAGTACATGGACTGGCGACGAGAGTTTCTGTGTCTTCTTCCCCAGAGATGGGTATGGGTGTTGACTTGGATGTCGTTGTTGTCCGGTAAACGCCCGATTCTCTCTTCAGCGATGAGCTCCTCGTCCTTCTTGATATCACCTATAAATCGCGAGATCTCTTCAAACTTGTCCTGAAAAAATCGCTCAATGCCCGCAATTCTGCTCTCAATTTGAGCCTTGCGTTCGAGTTCATTGATGGATATTCGCTGCTGGAGGGCAACGTTCTCTGCCTGGATCTCAGCAAGCTTCTTTTCAAGGGTCACAACCTTAGTTGTCATTAAGGAGTGTTTCATAGCAAGCGCCTTATTCTTCTTCATCACTTTCGCGAATTCAGAGTACGCGACGAACTTGAGGCCTCGTTCACTCATGACATAATACGGTGAATTGCTGTGCTGTGCTGCTGTATGGCTGGATATGGCTCATCGCTTCAGGCAGTCGCGTTTTAGCGGCTATGTTTATTCAGTTGTTTATTTCAAATCTTATTTTTCCTGTTTGTGATTTCAAGGAGAGAAAATCAAAGATTTCGCGACTGCTCAGCCATATGGTGGTCTTTCTGACTCCTCATCAAACAACGGAACTGCATCGGTTGGTATTTGGTACGCAACATGGACCACCTGAAGATTAGGCTTGCAAAACTCCAGAAGGAACGGGAGCTTATGGCGCTTCAGCAGGTGTCGTACTCGGTGGAGCAGATGAAGCAGAAGCTTGAAGAGATGGTAGAAGGGTTTGACAGCGTGGACCGTGGGACAGAGGGTAGGTTGGCGGAAATAGCACAGACACGTTGTGATTTTGAATACTAACAAAAGCTTTAGCGGTCAAACAGAGCTTGTCGAGCTGGAACGACGTCAAGAGAGTGATTTCTATGGCTACAAGTAAGTAAATCTCATCTTCCGGCGAGCAGTGTGTTCGCAATGTACTAACCGCACAACATAGTCAGCCTTGCCAAATATTCGGATGCGGATTACGACAACAGGGAGAGCTTGCCTTTGACAGAGGGACTCGTACGGGTTCCGGTGAAAAACGCAGTGGATGCCGAAAAGACCGGGGAGTAGCAATGCCACTCAGATATCGCAAAGGAAAACTACAATATCTTGCCGGTCATTCTTTCCACTACACCTACATATAGAAAAGTCAAAAGGAAAAGGAATATTCAGCCACAATCATGCTATAAACCACATACATATCATAAATCACAAACTTTGCTCAGGCCACCTCGAGTGTCTGGTAGTTCACAGCAAACAGGCACCCTGAATTCTCCTTGGCAGCTCCTATGGTCCCCTTGACACGGCTCTCGAAGTCAAAATTGCCAATGAACAGCTTTATAGCCTGGGCCTCCGCATTGAGCTCCTTGCTGATGAGCGCAGAGTCCTTCTGTCTGACAGATGGGTCCCAGTCGTCCATGAAAATGTCGTCGATGATCTGGTTGATATTTGGCAACTTGATGCTGTTTTCCTCTCTCGTAAACAAGTTCTCCTTGAAGCAATTGTATAGGGTTTTGTATAAAATAGTGCTTTCGATCTTTCTCTTTGTGTAGTCGTCAGACTTGTTTTTGTTCATTCCAATTTCATTCCAGTCGTCCGCGAGAATCACCCGGCGCCACACCAACGAGAGCGCGAATTTCAGCTCCTTGTAGGACAAAGTGCCCGTGCAGATAAGCTTGAGGGCGTAGAAGTAGTTGAGGGACATCCCGGGCAACCGTGGGTCTATCAGAACACAGAGATCGATGAGACGGTTGATCGAAAGCGGCTTTTTGGTCAACAAGTCGTGGAACGGCTTGCGGAGCGCAGAAATGCATGTAGGACAGTTCCGCAGGGCCAACGAGGACGTGACCGTCTTCAAGGTGCTGAGACAGTACTCGTTGAAGTCCTGGGTGTTTACAGGGGCTACAGCGACAATTTGGGCGTGTAAAGCCTCCTGCACTCCCACAACGGTGAGTCCGTTTTCGATGTCGCTCAAGATATCTCTGGCTTCCGTCGAGTCGTGCTGATCTGCGGCAGCAATCATGCTGAGCTTGGCAAGACTTAGCTGGGTTTTGCGGTCGCTCACCGAAAAGTCGCCCACTTTAGCCACGTTGTACAAGGTAGTGGCCCCCGCAAAAAACTCTCCGTCAAGCAAGTCGCCAATCCAGGATATCCGGCCGTGCTGGTTGCCTCCGTCAGCCTTCAAGAACGCCTTCAAATAGCGGTTGTATTCAGGGAACCCAAGGAAAAGGTCGTTGAGCTTTCCATTGAAGATGTAGTAGTTGTACAAAGTATGGGCAAACCGCTCGGCAAAGCGTGCAAAGTACTGGTCGTACTTCTGCTTGACAAACAGGGCGTCTTGGTCGTTTTCCAAGCACCTGTCTTTGATGTTTTCGCAGATCAACACCAATGAGTAGAAGTCCTCAAACTCTTCCGCAAGTTCAAGTGCAGAGTCCATTCGTCCAAACACCACGAGCGCCTCGGTCCACGAGCCTCTGTTGGACTCGTAGACCGCCCTGTATTTGTGGATTTTCTCGCGTGTTGTCTTGGTGAGCTCCTGGGAGGTTAGCCACGAAAGCGCACTGTTGAAAGTGAAGAAAAGCACCGCAACAAGAGACACCAACGAGGCGGACACATCGGACACCCTGCCGGGCGTGGAGGTTGCTGTGGCTGGAATATCCTTGATGGCGTCGAAATACGCAGCAAACAAGTCGTTGTACTTGAAACAGAGATCGTGGTCGACAAACCAAGGGGTTTGTGTGCTGATTTCGCTCTTGTCCATGTGGAAAAGCTCGATATGGACGCTTTTCTCAATAGTGAGACATCCCTCGCTGATTCCGCTGAGAACTAGAGAAACGCCCACCTCGATAAACTCTGGGACGCCCGAAACGAGCAATTTGTCGATCGCTAGACGCAAAAAGCTGCCCATTTCTCCTACATGGAAGTAGAAGAACTTCTCGCAACTGAGCAAGGCGTCTTTACTCTTTCCGGGCGCCTCGCCCACCAATTCGGATGCTGCGTCGACGAATATCTGCCCAAGATCGGTGTTTTCGCTGAGAAGAGCCTGCTGGACAATGGGGAGGATCTTGCAGGCAGCGCTGATTTTCTCCAAGTCGGAAATAAGGCCCCATTTGGTGGTGCTGCTGATTTCACCGAGGAAGTTCTTCTGCACGTATTCGGCCAAGTTTCTCAACTTTGTCGATCTGAGCACCAAATGGTCCTCGACGGAGTTCAATTTGGGAGGCAAGTACGACGATTTCGAAGCGAGAATCTCGCGGCTGACGTCACTTATGGCCTGCTCGATCTCACGCGTCTCTATTGGCAAGTTTTCCGGCACATTGAACGACAAGGGATTGTTGCCGTCTCCGTAGAAAACCGCCTGTTCGATACGCGATTTGGTGAACGAAGTCTGCTCCTCGCGCTGCATGGAGCCGAGATCGCGCTTTATCTTGATGATCCCGGATGTCCGGGTAACGACAATGACCGCACAGGGGCCCTGTGGGTCTGACTCCGGCGAAAAGTCCTCGTATCCGGTCCCCACGATGTCCACGTTGGCTCTGAGGGAGATGACGTCCTCCCAGCGGCGCCCGCCGTTCGCGGAGACGTCCACAAGCACCACCGCCTCGTCAAACACGATAAACGCGGTGTTGTGAGGCTTGGGCAACACCAATTGCGGGGCTTTGTGGTATGGCAAGGTGAAACAGGTCAAGCGGTACGCAGACTGGATAAGCACCTCGTTTCCGTCCCTTTTCAAGGTGTACAAGATGTAGAACGTCTCGGAGGCCAGCCGCAGCAATGCGGCCAACACAAGAAACGTGTCCTCTGTCTGTTTGTCCAAGATCTGGAAGTCAAGCATCTGGAGCTGGCTGGCGGCATAGAGGTCGTAAAGGTCCTTAACGTGGGCCAAAAGAAGCTCGCTGATGCTGGCCTCAAAGAGGAAAATCGCCTGTCCGTCCCTGGACACGTTCCAGAGCATCAAGGCACCGGCCTCGGTCAATATGGAAAGCGTGCGCGATCCGTGGCCCGAAACTTCGCCTGCAGAGGCGGAAATGATGTTGTGTTTCAGCCTGAAGAAGGGCAAGAACGACGGGGATATTATGTTGGTGGTTTTCAAGCATGGTTTGCCTGCAGAGTCGCGCAACGACACAAGAACGGCTCTTCCCTGGTTGGTGTAGACAGCGACGCCTACAGGCTCGACATTCAACGCAGAAACGACATGCTCGCCTCTGGAAAGACCCATTTTCAGGCTGACGTTGCCACTAGGCAAGCTGAGCCCGTTGAGCGGGAAGGAGCTGCTGTTTATGTTCTCAAAGTACCGAATCTGGCCACTGTGGACGTCTATGGTGAGCATTCCAGGTTCCAGGGCTCCGGGGGAAGGTAGCACCGGCACAGGGAGGATTGTGGAGTCGCAGGTGGGCTCAGGGTCTGCGTCTACGGTGTATGTCTGCGGCACGGGGTCCACAGAGGTGTAGTTCCAGCAGTAGACCCTGGACCCCGCCGAGACACAGGCGTATTTGGTAAGCTGGTCGATGTAGGCATGCTGCACGGCAACAGGGCTCAGAGGAAGGAGGATTTCAGGGAGGGAGTTCAATTTTGAGACCGAGTACTTGTCGTTGCGTGTGAGCTCAGTGGTGTAGGGTGTGATGGCCGGTGGTTCGTTGGCAGTGTCGACAGTGATGGAGTCAGAGGTGACGGACTCATGGGAGACGTCAGCCGCTTCTGAGCGGGGCGTGAATTGGAACAGCTGTCCTTTTGAGAAGAAGGTGTCGAAGGTGGACATTGTACGATGGGGAAAGGTGGTGATGAAGCTGTGTGGGGTGTTTGGGGTGTTTGGGGTGTTTGGGGTGTTGGGAAATGTGAGGTTGAATTTTGATGTGATGAAAACAAATAGATTTTGCAGTGGGATTTTTTGGGAAAAAATGGCGATTTGAAAAATTTTATGAGCGAGCTGTACCACCATGGTACAGGGAGTACAAGCCATATATGTATACATATATATATATGTATGGTATATGTATGGTTGGAGAGGAGGCATTGCTATGTGTATTAGGGATGCGGGTTTATAGATGTGTGTAGAGAGATCAAATGCGGATGTGGGCTGTTTAAGACAGGGCGTGGAGAAAGAACTGTGTGCAAGCAATGGACGTATCCATCAGTATTGATTGGAGATGGACATATCCATCAGTATTGATTGGAGATGGACATATCCATCAGTATTGATTGGAGGTGGACATATCCATCAGTATTGATTGGAGATGAACAGAAGACAGGTTTTGCAATTTGTATTGCAATATGTATCGCAATTTGTATTGCAATTTCTATTGTAATTTCTATTGTAAGTGTACTTATATATACCGCGATGAATCCATTTCTTCCACCGCCTAACCTGACATTCTGGCAATCTACAATCCTCTGCTTATTTACACCCTCTGGGATTTGTTTAAAGCCCCTAGGACTACACCCCCCAATTGTTACGCATCATAGTATATTGGTTCATCTATATATCACTATACACTCCCCCCTATGTACAGTCCCCCGTGAGCTTGTGTTTAGGAAACTTGTACCCCGCCGCCTTCCACGACGTGTAGTTGTAGTTGTCGTACGCCTTGCGGTGGTTCTCAATGTAGTCGTACGTCGGATAGTCGTCGGGGTCGCACCCCACGTTGATGGCGTCCTCCGGCTGGTATATTCTCACGTGGTCGATCCGCAACGTCACCGGGAACTTGAGCGACGTCCAGTCAATGTACGCCCAGTTGCTGGAGATCCCCAAGTTGAGAATGATCGACATCGGCTCCCGCGACAAGTACCGCCAGCCGATGTTCCCGTTGGGGTGCAACGCCTTGGCGTGCACCGTCAACGTCGGCTCGCTGCCGATGTACCACCGGCAGTACCCCGTGTCGACGTCGTTGAGGTACTCCACGCCAAAGTTCTGGAACTGGTGGATGCCCGTGTCGCCGTACTCGTACCACGTGGTGTTGAGCGTCGACGTGGCCGAGATAGCCTGCTGGAACGGCCCGCCGGTGTATGTGTTCATCAGGGAGATCGACTTGTTGTGGAGCTCCACAAAGTCGTAGTCGGGGTAGTACCAGATGTCGTAGGGGGCGATCTGGAGCGACTGCGACGCCACGCCCACGCCCACCTTGGTGTCGACCTCGCCCTCCAAGATATCGATTTCGGGCGCCCCGCGGCCCGTGCCCCGGTTGGGGTGGTCCTCGCCCTTGCACGTGCACGAGTTGAGGCGCTGTCCGGGGAGGTAGCTGATGCCGTCCGGCGACGACTGGTTTGGGGTGATTCCGGCGTCGCACGAGTCGTACGAGTACGGCCACACGCCCTCGGTGGTGGCCATGTAGCCCGGGCGCCCCAAGTTGCCCATGGTCCAGAGCCCGGGCCAGAGGCCCGTCACGTTTCCAAAGTTGGGGAGCATTGCCGACACCTCCATCATGCCCTGGGTGAAGCAGAGCTTGTTCCAGCTCTGGAGCATTCCCGACCGGTAGAAGAGGTTGTGGTTCTTGAAGGCGTCCATGCGGAGGTTCAACAGCCCGTTGGCGGTGCTCGAGGCGTCGGGATCGTACCACTCGAGGTCGGTGGTGGCCGCGTAGTGGATGTTGGGCGCAAGCCAGAACTGGTCGTCGCCCTCGTAGAAGGTGCGCCCCTCCTTGTTGAACTCGTCCGAAAAGACCAACTTCCAGGCGCTGCCGTCGCGCGCCGTGCGGGTCTTGGCGCTCTCCGGGGTGTCCGGGTCGATGAGGCTTGTGCGGATTGCCGAGAGCTGCGGATACGTGTACTCGCTCAACACCTCAACCACCGTGGGCGCGCCCTTGTTGATGACCCCCGAATACGTCAACACGGGGTACACCACGAAGATCATGATGGCTGCAATGAAAAGAACGACAAACCCGACCAACCCCGAGGCCGACCGCTTGTCCAAGGACTTCAAGTCGTACATGAAGTGGTTCTGGTCGTACTTTGCGTCCTCGATCGGGTCCGGGTTGTGCAAGTAGTCGTCCGGCTCCTTCTCGTCGATGTGGAGCGGGAAGCTCGAGGCGGGGTACCCGCCGAACGGCGAGAAGTCCGCGTCGATCAAGAACGGGTTCGACAGGCGGTCCAGGAGGTTCAGCGAGGTCTCCGAGGCGTGCGCCGGCGGGCTGCCGTTGTGGATCAACAGGGCGCGCGAGTTGATGGAGCCTGCCGCAAGCGACGTGACCCGGCTGTTGTTGCTCATGGCCGGGTAGCGGTCGTATTCGGGCGGGATGAGCGACTCGTGCGGGTTTGCGGGGCTGTTGGGCAGCATGGGGGTGTTCAAGGCGGTGTTGTTGACGTTGGGCGAGTATATGTCGCCGGCGGCGGCCCCAGGGGCCCCGAGGTTGCTAGCCGAGTTGTTCACGGAGTTGCCGGTGCTGTTCGGGTTCTGCTGGCTGTAGAAGCCCGAGTAGTCGATGTAGGGCTTGCCCGCAGGCGGGCTGGCCATCCCCGGGGTGGCCGGGAGGTATGCGCTGTTGCTGGGGTTTGCCCCCTGGCCCGCGGCGATGTTGTTGGCGGAGTTGTTGATGTTGTTGGTGCCGCCGCTCGAGTCGGTGCGGTCGGGGTGGTGGAACTCGTCGTCCAGGTCCGAGTACGAGTGCTGGTCGATGAACGGGTTGCGCTCCTCGTCCAAGGTGTTGGGCGACCCGGAGGTCAAGTTTCGGGTGGTCATTGTGGCAAGCGAGTGGAACGACAGGAAGCGCAGGGTACGAGCTCTGCGCCACTAGTAGCTGGACACACGGGGTGGAATCCGCAAGAAAACCTATCTAGGGAGAAAAATACTAAAATACAGCGCTTGGTGTGCAAGTGCAGGGCAATGCGAGTAGCAGAACGAGGGAGGGAGAACTGAGCAGGTCAGCGGCAGGAGGAGGGTGCCGTGGGTAGAGTAGAGTACAGGGAAGGCTGGGGGATGCGGTTGTTTTCAGTCTGCTACGTCATCAGCATCAGGAGCAGCACAAGAGACTATCGAGTAACGGGAGAAAATATCTCGATTTTGATTTTGTTTTTGATTCTGTTTTTGATTTTGATTTTCAAGCAGAAAAAATTTTTGAATCTAGCTAGCGATTGAAAGTTAGAGAAGCGAACAAAGCGAACCCTAAAAATTTTTACTGCCAGGGCTTGCCTAGAGCGCAGTGACGGCTGGTCAGGGCCACCGTGTGTGGAAACGGCCATGTGTATATGGGGGTCCGGAGGCCAGGTGTTTGTTGGTTGCTACGGTGTTAGCTACATGGGGGCCATGCCATAGCCACCCACTGTAGCGTTTTGTCAGGCCCCTGGCCATAGCCACCCACAGTAGTGTTTAGGCCCCTAAAGGCCCCTGGCCCCGTGCCATAGCCACCCACTGCTGCGTTTAGGCCCCTACGAAAACCCCTGGCCCCCTAGCGCAAGGCCTTGCCAGGCCCTAGCCGCATCCCAGAAGCGTTCCTTCGTGTCTTTTCATGCACGCCTATGCGGGTCAACGCTGTTTCGATTCCTGCCTAATTGTGCTGCCTATTGCTTCTTCTTGCTTGTCTAATTGCGTGCCTGGGTACGTGTCTTTGGCGCAGCCACTGCCTCCATTCCTATTGCCAATTAATTTATAGCGTAAATTAACCTGTGTACTTCTTCGACATACATGAAAGCCAGGCCTAGCCTTGTAATGCCTCACTGGAAGATAACAACACACACGAAAAAAACAAGGATCACATCTGAAATTGCAGCAATTATTTTAATGCATTTATAGTTTCCTGTTCTACAGAACTTCCATCTCTAGTGATTTTCATTCCGGTATTGCACAAAACGCTAGCACCTAGCACTAGGTCGTCCCTTGTTTCAAAAAGCAGCGAGCGCCTCTACACACAGAGAGCAAAAAATAATGAATGCGGTGAGGTTCGAACTCACGCCTCTTACGAGACCTGATAACTCGACCTTTTAAGGTTGCAAGACAGTAACTATCTTGAGTCAGGCGCCTTAGACCGCTCGGCCACACATCCTATTACGGAAGTCGTGGCTTATTTTACGTTTCGCGCAGCACCTTTATTTTCTGAGGAAAAAATAAAAAAGCAAAAAATAATGAATGCGGTGAGGTTCGAACTCACGCCTCTTACGAGACCTGATTACTCAACCTTTTTAGGTTGCAAGATAGTGTTGTATCTTGAGTCAGGCGCCTTAGACCGCTCGGCCACACATCCTTTGATGAATTTGTTGTGTTACGAGCCTGATTTAGGTTATACCCTAATCATGGATCGTTCGTAGTTCCTAAAAGCTGTGGGAATCGGGTAACTGACTCCCAAACTATCGACGTGTGGCCGATTATAC